>CM068765.1:7876822-7939607 GCA_035084275.1 Hydrolagus colliei | reverse complement strand
TCAGCAAACACACCTCAACCTGATAACCCAGGTTACATTAACTCACGTCATCTCACTGTTACTTATGTTGTGGCTTTGCAACGGAATGTCATAATCAAGCCAGCCCACCCTGTGTGCCGGTCTCTATCCGGTTCCTGAGCCAGGCGGGTCCGCAGTATTCCAGGGCTCTCACTGCTGATGACAGCACAGCCCAGCCTGGCTCATTGGCAGGACGTGGAAGGGCAGACCAGTCACTGAGGGCAGGGAGCCATCCCACTCAGCTCCTGTCAACCATGCAAACCAAAGCCCTTAATGATAGGGTGGCTGGTCCTAGCTGGCACAAGCATGGGTTCGAATCCAGACAGATGAGGGCGAAACCGTGGGAAAGTTTCCTTACTCCACACACACACACACACACACACACACACACACACACACACACACACACACACACACACACACGCCTAATAATAATCTGTCCAAAGAAAAACCCACAATAATAAAATTGGTCATTTGTAATCCAGGACTGTTTGTGGGGACGCTGAAGTGCGCAATTGGCTGCCCACAACTATACAGTCAATTCACTTTACAGTATATTCTGTAAAGCTCTTTGAGACGTCAATAAGATGTGAAAAGCACTATATCAAATGCAAGGATTAGTATTATTATTCAGTGGGAAAGCTTGCCAGACAGAAATATCAATGGCCAAGCTTATGTGTGTGAGAGAGAGTTGGTGTGAGAGAGGATGTGCTTATATGATGTGTATCGCCCACATATGTATAGTCGATTGACTTTACATACAGTATGTTCTGTGAAGTGCTTTGAGACGTGTAGAGAATGTGAAGCGTGCGTTTGTGCGTTAGTGTGGGTGAGGGTCAACGTGTAGAAGTGTGGGGTGGTATGAATGAGTCTGTGTGTAAGTGTGAGATGCAGTTGTGAGTGTAGGTGTGAGAGGGTGTGCCTGAGTTTGAGGTGTGTGTGAGTGAGTATGTGTGGAAGTGTGAGATGGTGTGTGAGTGTGAGATGGTGTGAGTTTGAGGTGTGTGTGTGTGTGAGTGAGAAAGTGTTATCAGCAGTGGTGACCTCTGTGTGTTGACAGTTTAAGTCCTCGGCCAGTAAGAAGATTTCGATTGCTGGCTGGATGGTGGTGCTGCCCGATGACCCCCAGCACCCAGACATCTTCCAACTAAACAACCCCGACAAAGGTGTGTAACCTCACCCCCCCCACTTCCCCCCCCACCCCCCCACCTCCGCTCCCCACAATCCCCACCCCATCCCCCGCATCCCCCACCCTAACCTTGTGCTTTGCTCCACGTCGGATGTTTGCTGTAACCCCACCTCCCCACCCACACCCTTTAATATTGCTCCTCTTTAACAACAACAACAACAACAAAATGACACTTGTATAGAGCGCCTTTCACGTCACGACATCCCAAGGCACTGGACAGTCACTGCTTCAGACCCGAGCTGGGGAGGGGGGCGGTGGTGGTGGGAAAGGGGGGGGATTTGGGGTGACCGATGGGACCTGTCGAAGAGGAGGGACTTGAGGCGGAGGCGGTGAGGTGAGGCGGAGGGACTGGGGGATGGAGTTCCAGAGGTTGAGTGGCTGAAGGATCACCCACCAATGGTGAGGCGGGTGGGTCGGGGGAACGTGGAGCAGGCCAGAGCCCGCTGAGCGGAGGGAGGGGGTGGGCAGGTTGGTAAGGGGTTAGGAGGTCACAGGTGTAGGGTGGGGCGAGGCCGTGGAGGGCTTTGAATGTGAGGACCTTGAATTGGTCCTCTGGGTGATGGGGAGCCACCGGACCGGAGGGGGAATTCACCGGACCCTTGGTCCTAGTGTCCGTCGATATGGAAATCTTCCAATATCGATATATATCGATGGGCTCATATCGATATATACCGATATATCGATATTTCCAGGGTTTTTATACTGTGTATGCGCGCGCATTAGGGGGTGCGTGCGCATTCAGGGGTGCGCGCGCATTCGGGATGCTCGTGCATTCTGATATGCGCGCGCATTCTGTGCTCTAGGCCCAGGAGGTTTGCAATGCCGGCGACAAGGTAAGTTGGAAAAGTTCGCATTATACCAATAATACCGATATATCGGTATATCGCCGGACACTACTTGGTCCTGACCATGGCTGGTGACAGAAAGTTCCATTCACATTCCCTCCGGCCGCTGTATACACACTTGACTCCCCGCTCAGTGCGTTTCATCTCGGATTGTTTTGTCACTTTGTCACTGCCGTTGTTTTGTGTTTTGTGGCAGTCCTGTAGCTCAGTGGTTAGAGCGCTCGCTTTACAGGGAGACCTGGGTTCGATTCCAGGCTGGTCAGGGCGAAACCTTGGGCAAGTTTCCACACACATGCCTGATAATAATCCCTCAAGAAATAAAAAACAACAATAAAATTCACTTTAGAGCATATTCTGTGAAGCGCTTTGAGACGTCTCAAAAACGTGAAAAGAGCTTTATCAAATGCAAGGATTATTATTATTTATTATATATATTTTGACACTGTATGTGTATGTGTGTGTGTGTAGCATTTCGGGCGATTTTGATTAATAAAGGGCTTGTGTTTCCAAGTCCTTTTCCACAGAGAGTAACTAACCAACCTCCATCCCCCCCAACCCCTCTCTCTCTCTCTCTCTCTCTCTCCCCCCCTCCCCCCCACCCTCACAGGCAATGTTTACAAGTTCCAGACCAGCTCGCGGTTTCATGCAATAATATGGCACAAGCATTTGGACGACGCATGCAAAAGCAATCGGCCTCAGGTATGAGCTCCCCCCCCCCCCCCCCACTCTCTCCCACTCCCCACCTCACTCCTTCCCACTCCCTTCTACTCCCTGCCACTCCCCCCACCCCCTCTCTCCCGCTCCCCCACCGCACTCCCTCCCACTCCCTCCTACTCTCCCCCCCCCCCCCCCCCCCCCGACCCCATGACCTGCGTATGTAGAGCCCCCTGGATTGTACGTTTGAAACTACAGGAGACCATTGAGCCCATTGTAGGCTATTAACAAGCCCTTTTATAAGACCCTCCATGCAGGGCAGCTGCTTAACAGTGGCGGAGCCTGACTCCGAGCAGGGGAGGTTGTGGGGTTGGTGGGGGGAAGTGGCTGAAACACTTAGACGAAGAGGAAGGTTTTCAGTTGGGACTTGAAACAGGGGAGAAAGGGGATGAGGCGGAGGGATTGAGAGACAGTGTTCCAGGGCGTAGTGGCTGAATGTGTGACCTCCGATGAAGGTGTGGAGGATATGAGGGACCGAGCAGGAGGCCAGTACCAGTCGAGCGGAGGTGCTGGGTAGTGGGCTGGGGAATAAGAACATAAGAACTAGGAGCAGGAGTAGGCCATTCAGCCCCTCGAGCTGCCCCGCCATTCAATAAAATCATGCCTGATCTTCTAATCTAACTCCACCTGCCCCCGCCTTATCCCCATATCCCCTAATCCCTTTATCTGTACAAAATCTATCAATCTCAGTCCTGAATATGTTCAAGGAGCATCTACAGCCTTTTGGGGGTAGAGAATTCAATCAATTCACTAACCCTCTGAGTTAATGAAAGTTTTTCCTCAACTCAGCATGAAAAGGCTGACCCCTACTCTTAAGACTATGACCCCTAGTTAGAGTTCCTCCAACCAGAGGAAACTGTCTCCCACTATCTACTCTTGTAGACTCCATGTCCTTAATAATCTGATAGAATGAGGAGGTCGGAGAGGAGGTAGGGAGGTGCCAGGGAGTGAAAGTAGTAATGTACTGCCCACCCAGCCGAACCTTTGATAATCATTTCCTCTCTCTTTTGTGCCCTGTTTTCAGATACCCACCAACCTCATGTCATTTGAGTGACGGTATGAGGTGCAGGCAGCAAAATGTGATTAAAGTGCCAAAGCCCACGCGAGGGGAGGGAGGGGAGACTTTTTAAAAAGAAAAAAGAAAATCGCATTCTCTAGATGTATGTAAAAAAAAGACGAGAAAGGCTCGCGAAGACAAGTCTGCGAAACAAGATTTCGAACTATCTCGCGCAGAAATACTGCCAGGGTCAAAATTTTACTGAAGCACTTTTTTTTAAAACAAATGCGAAGCTTGCCAACTATGTCCTAGGAAATGAAAAGTTGACTGTTCCTGTGCCCCCCGAGCCCAGCCCAGCCAGCCCACCCACCCACCCACCACACAGCTCGCCAAACACACAGACCCATGGAGATGGACGGCATGTCACAGTTCAGGGGCTGGGTTTTCAGCGAGTGGCTTTTGGGGGAGAGAGAACCTGCAGACCTTAAGGGTGTGTGCCGAAGGAAGAACAATTGTTGACTTGACCAGGGAACTGTACACAGTATAATAACTGCTGCCTAATCACTTTTTTTTTAACAGGAACGGAAAGAAATGTGTGTTTCTTATTGTCCCGGCTGCTTTATCGTAAATGTTAACTGATCAACTTTTTAGCCCATGTTGGGTGTGAAGATTTTTTTAAATCGCATAAAAGACTACTGACAGTGTTAACCAATTACACCGAGTGGCACCAAGTGGCATTTTTAGGATAGGTAGGAAAATCGGTGGAATGTTTGTGCTTGTCGGCGTGTCTGTCCGTTCGTCTGTGTTTTTACTTTAATGAAGTGCACTGAGAAGATTTGGGATGCCTAGTGCCAGAGAGCTGAGTGTGAGTGTGTGTGCATGCGTGAGTGTGTGTGTTGTCAGTGTGCGCGTGTGTGTTTACTATTTCTCTTTTTATATATATATATTTATATGTGGTTTGAACACAACTCGACATTCCAGCAAACCAGAAAGGTTCTTCTCCTCCTCCCATTATTCTTATTCAATCATTTGCTGTTGTTTTCTTCCTCCTTGTACAACCTTCTCTCCCCTTTAATGTCAGCTTTTGCACTAAAGGACAAGCAATTGGCTCTGATGTGGCTGCCAAACTGGCCTGTAGGTTGAGGGTGTGTGAGTGTGTGTGTGTGGGGGTGAGCAACAGGGAGGGAGACTTGCTTGCTAATGCTGTCTCTTAGCCAATATCCCACTACCTACCCCCCACCCCCCCCGCCCCCACTCACTCCCACTCCAACCCTCCACCCACCATTCAGGAGAAAGGACAGTTTTTAAGTGCAGTTATTTACCGGTATACGGGAAATTTCCTTTTACCAACTAAAAAAAAAGCTATCAATGTTTTTTGGTAAACGCATTTGTTGTGTGGAGGAGTGATACAGAACAGGTTCTATGAATAGAGATGATATAACTCGTGAGTTATTTCAGGTCTTTGTCATGAATGGAATCGGTGATGTATGACATTTAACTGCGTCGATCATTTATTTATCTGTCGTTTACAAAAGATGAGGGAGCGATACAATACAGTACGAGACTACATTTGTGTGTAGCGCCTTTCATGGTGGGAGGATGTGCCCAGGTGTCGGTTGATACAGGCGTGGATACAATTCAGAGCGGGTTTGGGTTAAATTCCAGTGCGTTGTGAAAGATCAGTAGTGTTGTCAAGCCCAGGCCCTGCTCTGCTGTGAGCCACGGGATTCTCAGACGTGGAGGCCAATAGTTTTGTGTCTGGTTTGAGGCTGGGGCTGAACCTTTGTCTGCTGTTGGATGGTCGGTCTACCCTCAGTCGAGGTCTGGCAGAGCTGTTGAACACCATTCTCTGGTGGGAGGCTCTGTATGGCCTAATCAGGGAATCGGGAATCACATCATCTAAGCTTGTACTCCAATGAAGTACATTCGGGGGGGGGGGGGGGGGGGGGGTGTTGGTTATAGAGGTGCTGTCCTTCGGGTGAGACGTTAAACTGAGCTCCCATTCGGGTGGACGTTAAAGATCCCACGGCGCCTCTGAAGAGAAGGGAGTTTCTGTCTCCCGGGATCCTTGGCCAACAATCCCCCCCAAATCAAACCAAGTCACTCACTTCTGTGGCTGTTTGGGGGACACTGCTGTGTACAAATTGGCCGCGTGTTCACCCGCAAAATGCACCGTCACTCCACTGTACAGTGTGTCTCGCTCAAGCCAAACACAGCTATCGTCAGGGTTTTTAAATTTAAGACAACAACTTTAGTGAGTTAGTGTATAGGAAGCTGAATTCTCGTTGCAGACCAGTGTGTTTGCTGTGACTCAAGTATTTCCAGGGATACTCAGTGCCATTAAACCACAAGTCTCTCCACTCGCCTCACCCGAGGGGGGACTTGTCTGGTTCACCTCTGCGCTCATCCTGGCAAAGTGTCTGACTCCAGCGATGGCCAGGGCGGTGAAAGCTTCCCCCCCGCGGCTTTACCTGTAGCAGGTAACATGATAACAAAGGCTCGTCCTCCACAACCCTGTTTCTGATTTTATACGGTTCCTACAAAAGCATTGTCGTGTGACTTTTATAGAAATTAACAGGCATCAAATGTGCATCCGAGAAGATGCTCTGGTCTAGATTGAGATGCCGTGTTACTGTAGGTTTTGCTTGAATGTAATGGATTTTGTCATTGTACAGTGAGAAATAAAAGCGCTTTGTTTTAACTAAATCAAGTGCAAAAGTCAGTGGATGTTTCCCATTACTCCCGGACTCTGCCCCTCACACAGTAATAACCAGCTCGGGCACTTTTGCTGTGCAGTTGGAAGTTGGAATAACTAACAGTCTGCCAGCTCAACAACAAAATGACACTTGTACAGCGCCTTTCACAACAGGAGGACGTCTCAAGGCACTGGACACTCATTGCTTCGGACTCGAGCTGACGACGGGGGTGGGGAGGGAAAGTGGGGGATTACGAGTTGCCAATGGGACCATCGAAGAGGAGAGTCTTGAGGCAGGACTTGAAGGAGGCCAGGAAGGGGGCGAGGCAGAGGGACTACGGGATGAATTTCCAGAGGTTGGGGGCAGAGTGGCTAAAGGCTCACCCGCCAATGGTGGGGCGGGTGGGTGGGTGTGGACCCGGCCAGAGCCTGCTGAGCGGAGGTGGCGGGTGGGTTGGTAAGGGGTTAGAAGTTCACGGATGTAGGGTGGGGCGAGGTTGTGAAGACTACAGGTTATGGTGAACGACCGAGATCATGGAAGCACTTCCCCTCTCAGATCCCGAAGTCCCACTTCTTTAAGTGGCATATACAGGCGACAGCCTTGCTTCTCTCTCCATGTGCAGGTTAGTTCAACATCCCTGCTGTGCTTTCTGTTCTGCTTCACAGAGAACCCAGTGAGCTCTCTTTGAGCCAAAAGTGCAGCCTTCATTCAACAACTTCAAAGTCGCAGTTTGGCTCCGGTCACCAATTGAAACAAGTCAGCCAATCTGAAAGAGAAACACGGCTGGGTTAGAGCAGGCAAAGGCATTCAGGACAAAAACTGCAGTTGCTGGAAATCGCTGGAAACAGAAGTCGCTGGGAACACTCAGCAAGTCAGGTAGCATCCATGGAGAGAGAAGTGAGTTAACGTTTCTGACAAATGGTCATTGACATGAGAAGTTAACTCACTTTCCTCTCTCCATAGATGCTGCCCAACCTGCTGCATGTTCCCAAGTTTGGCACTTTATAAGAACTAGGAGCCCTAGGCCCTTCGAGCCTGCCCCGCCATTCAATAAGATCATGGCTGATCTTCTAATCTAACTCCACCTGCCCGCCTTATCCCCATATCCCTTTATCCCATAAGAAATCTATCAATTAGAGAGGAGAGCAAGAGTTTGCGTTAGCCTCACCTTGCCCATGTATATTCTGCATTGCTACAGAAAACCAGGACTGTCCAGTACCTATTGAAACACATTATTATTGGATCTGCAATTAGCAAGAAGCCGGTCTCAGAATAGTTTTGCTAAGAATGAATAGACTGCAATGAATTTGTACAACAGCGAGTGAGTGTAATTTGGTCATGAACGATTAGAGAAACGAGTTTTACCACAGTCAGGCCTCGTTTGTGCTGGGTTAACGATACAGGCCGCACCAACAACCACACTGAGCGCTGAATTCACCTCACGGGAACAGGTCGGAGTGAGAAGTTGACAATCAGGTTATTCTGGTACATACACAATAACAACCAAATTACGTGTGGCTGCACTCTGCTGCATTGTTCCCTGGTTAGCAGATGGAGCGAGGCAACTCCCAATTCTAGATAACCAGAAAACACGAGCAAATCTTTGTCTCGTAAACATCTTAGTCCTGTATGTAGCTCAGTAGTCAGAGCACTCGCCTTGCAACCTGGGTTCAATTCCAGCCAGGGCAAAACCTTAGGCAAATTTTCTTTACTCCACGTGCCTGATAACAATCCCTCAAGAAAAACAATAATCATTTGGTCACTCAGCCCACCATTGATTGCGGGGACGCCGCTGAGCGCAATTGGCTGCCACGTTCCGCCCACAATTCGCTTTACAATACATTCTGTGAAGTGCTGTGAGACGTCTAGGAGACGTGAAAAGCGCTATATTAAAATGAGGTGTTAAACTGGCAGTCAGTCCAATGTCATGATTAACAAGGCAGTAATGTTGTAAAGAATGCGCAGACATGTTCTGGGCAACAGGTCAATTACCTCTTCCCCTCCCTCTCTCCCCAGCGCCGCCGGCTAATTAGCACTTAACAATTTTCACGAACACATCACAATTTTCGTCCCTGCGATTCGGAGAACTGTGGTGTAAATTGATGGTGGTTAGGCCATAATCAAGTGGAGCCTTAGCTCCAATCCCCAGACACTGTCTTTAACTACATTCTCTTCTGCTTTAAACACAGTTTTGTGGTCAGCGCCATTATTCATTTGTGCTCAGTTTCAGCCTTTCTTGCATACCTTGCATGCCCCCACCCGCCCCACCTCCCCCTATGAACCTCCCCACTCCCTCCGTTCAGCGGGCTCCAGCCTGCTCGATGTCCCCATCCCGATCCGCCCTACTATCGGCGGATGGGCTTTCAGCCTCTGCTCCCACACTCTGGAACTCCATTCCATAATCCCTATGCCTCACTTGGCCTCCCTCTCTTCCTTCAAGGCCGGCCTCAAAACTCTCCTCTTCGACCGTGCCTTCTGCTTGCCCTCCCAACTCGCTCCCTCCCTTCCTAAGTCTCTTCCATCCCTCTCCCCTGCCCTGCACCTCTCCCTTTCTCGGGTCCCGTCCTGACTATTCAGCGCCTTGGGATGTCCTCCCGACATGAAATGCCCTCTATGAATGTAATTTTGTTGTTCTTATTGCAGAAAACAAGTCACTTTGTAACTAAATATTTCCAGGGGGTAAAAATCCCTCAAAAAAATAATAATGTGGTCACTCAATCCATGACTCTGTCGCCCACAAAACACAATCACTACATTTAACAATATATCCTGTGAGGTGCTTTGAGATGCCTCAAAGACATAAGATATTATATCAAATGCAAAGATTATTATAAACGAACAGTGAATTCACTCACTGCAACTGCACTGTTAAAACAGGAGCTTGAGCAAATTCTCAGTTCAATTTATGCTCTTCACTCCTCTGCCTTCCATTCACCAGAAAGCGAAAGCAACACCATCCATCTCCCCGTTACAATCCATCCCATTGCAATGGTTAACCTCACGTTCAGGAGAGATAATTAGACATGGAATTCAAACAAGGGGGATTTTATATTTTATATTGCTAAAACGATATGTCCATCTGTGTGTGTGGGCTTCAAGAAGGATCTCAATAACCAACTGACATGGAGATATGATTTATACCTCATCGGAAAGGTCTTGTATCTGGGAGTGACATGGGCATATTTGTTCAGGTACCTCCTATCTTTCATGAGTTCTGATCTAAAATAATAATAATAATAATCCTTGCATTCGATATAGCGCTTTTCACATCTTATTGAAGTCTCAAAGCGCTTCACATAATACATTGTAAAGTGAATTGGCTGTATATTTGTGGGCGAAATGCAGCAGCCACAAAAAGTCATGGGTTGAAATGACAAATTTTGTTACTGTGGGGTTTTTTGGACGAATATATTTTAGGTTTGTGGATTTCGCTGCAGTTACGCCTGGTGTTAAAAGAGGTGCTGCGGCAGCGTGCGGATACACCTGGTGGTCATGGCAGCTAACTGTGGCGCTGTGGCATCCTGTGTCACGGAGCGCACACACACACGGAGCCAAGCGGCGGTGAGAACAAAATAAACAACACAAACGAAGCAGAGCCACGGCAATAACAAGATTACATTTGTAAATCGTCTTTCGCACCGGGAGGACGTTCCAGTGATTATAAATTATATATATATATTGATCATTATAAAAGATAATATTACCATTATAAAGATGACCAAGCGAAAATCAAACCTTTCAAGGATTAGTTAGCGTGTCTGTGCATCAATCTACATTCCATATTGGATGCTTTAGTTGCAAGAGTAGCTGCAGTAGGTATAGCTAGTATATATGGAGTCCTGTAGCTCAGTGATTAGAGCATTCGCCTTACAAGAGTGAGAACCTGTGTTTGAATCCAGGCAGGTCAGGGCGAAACCTTGGGCACATTTCCTTACTCCACACGCCTAATAATAATCCATCCCAAAAAAACACAATAAAATTGGTCATTTCAATCCATGACTGTTTGTGGGGGACGCTGCTGTGCGCAATTGGCTGCCGCATTTCACCCACAAATATACAGTCAATTCACTTTACACTATATTCTGTGAAGCGCTTTGTCTAGAAGACGTGAAATGCGCTGTATCAAAATGCAAGTATTATATATATACAGAATGTTAAATGCAATTTAGCAGGCGTTATTTAGTGTCCACACACGGCTTCTACAATGACCATCGCTGAGCTTGGCTGGGAGGAGCCCCAGGGGATGGGAAGCCAAACAAATTGATTCAAGAAGATCCGTGCAGCATTCCTCTCTCTCAGTGTAGCTTTTATTCCAGTGCCTCATTAGAGAGAACTTTCACATCTGAACATACAGAGTGGCTAGCAGCAGCTGGTGTGTCGAGTGAATGTCTTCACTACTCCAACCGCCTTTGTACCCAAGTTAACAAGAAGTCTTTTTTTTGGACACTTTTTTTTTGCAAAGTTATACGGTGTAAATTACAGCATTTCCAACTATTTTCTTTGGAAAAGAATATATTGGAGATAATTAACAGAGTGTGACAGACATGGGCAAATCTCAATAAAAATATCATTGTAAATACCGACTATACCAAAATATAAAATGGGCCAAATTTAAAGTCTCTACTATGTTCTAACAACTGTATTCTTTGAGAGCAATCACTAATGAAAGCATTAAGGCAAGGTCCTGAATGGAGATAGATATATATACTGTATATATACATATATATATAAAAAAGTAAGATATTCTATATCACATGTGGAAAAAAATGAAGGCATTGAGGGAATGTCCGGGCTACTGCAAACATCAATCCTTTTTTCTCTCTCTCTCTCTCTCCCCTCGAACTGTGCTCCCAAAAAGCACAACATTTGAGATCCTTGGCTCATTAAACAAATTTGCTAAAAGTGAGTGAGCCGTGTAAGAATGCAACGGACCGTTAGTTCATCTCCACCACCCCCCCACCTCACACCCCCATTATTGGTGCAATACCGCTTGCAAGTGACATGGATTTAAGCTGTAAAAATATTTCCCCACATGCTGGTTTGGTTTCTCTCTCTTTTTTTAAAAAAAGAAAAGGGTTGAGCGAGTGAGCGTCTGTACACCACAATGTCACGAGTCGCCATGTTTCTTCATGCACGGAGCTGTGTTCCTCTGTGTCCTTTTATCACAAAGAGCAACGAACAAGCACTTGGCTAGCTCCCGCTTCTCCTCTCCCTCTCTTCTTCCTTCCCCGGCTTTTCCTTCATCCGTTTGCCTTCCACAAGACCAGGTGGATGCTGTGGTCTGGCATGCTCGTGGCGAATACCAGGCCAGTATCGTTTGAGCCGTCCAGTCCGGTCAGCCAGGCCGTCTCACCAGGCAGGAAACTGGAGCCTCTTTTGGACTTCCTGTAGGCAGGCAGAGGCCAGCGGCCAATCACCTTCTCTGTCCTTAGGTCCATTATGTACAGGTAACGGTTGTCGAAGAGCAGGGCAAAGATGTCTCCCAGGCTCAGCAAGGAGAGGTTGGTGGAATCTGGAGTCCGGATCACTCTGGAGCAGGGAATAACAGCAACAGAGTTCATTGCACACATCAACGCACACGCACTAAACCTGAGCTTCAACACAACCCAGCAATCCGGTGTTGGCTCCAGGGCTGGAGAGACTCAGGAATGATCCCTCTCTGCACTCCTGTCAAGGGCAGCAATGAGGGTGGGAAAAAAACAATCCCATCACATCATGCCTTATAACATCGCTGCTTGTGACTGATATGTACAGGGTACCAATACCAAAAGCGGGTCCGCAGTATTCCAGAGCTCTCACTGCTGATGGCAGCACAGCCCAGCCTGGCTCATCAGCAGGACCTGGAAGGGCATCATCCCACTCAGCTCTTGTTAATCTGCAAGCCAAAGCCATGATGGTAGGATGGTCCTAGCTGGACAAGCAGCAGGAAAGCTTGCCTGACAGCAATATCAATAACAAGCTATGCGGCTTTAGCTGGTCAGACTCCAGCAGTTAACCCAATGCACACTCTGGGATCCGGTAGCCTGGGCTCTTGCCAACCTGGCCTAATACTCTCTGGATTTAGGCAAGCAGGATGCGTCCCTCTGGGAGACATATTACATTCCAACAATTTATCGCTAGGTATTCCATGTGTAGGTGTTTTCTGAGATTCCAAATCAACTTGTAGCCTAAATGCTAAATTGCGCATCTAACAATTTCATTAAATACGCAAACAAGCAAGGCTACAAGTGAGATTGTAGCTCAAGACCCTCCACATCGACCACGCATTCGGCTACCCTCCGACCCCTCCCTTGCTCTCCACGCACCGATCCCAACCATCAGCTCGGGTCCAAATCTTGGAGTATCCTCCTGATGTGACAAGGTGCTGTATAAATGTAATCTTCTTGTTGGGAGCTCAGTACCTGACAATATCGTAGCTAGCAAAGTCCCATTGATACAATCCCAAGTCAGATCCGCACACAATCGATTTGCCATCAAACTGCAGCCGTGGCTGGAGGCTGATTCTGCGGTCGGTCGAGACCGAGAGGGTCTTCAGACAGTTGCAGTTGACTTCTCTTCCGATCGGCCAGACCTGCGGAGAAAAAGCATTTCCACCGCACAAGTCAACACTCAGCACGGTGACTAGGCAAAGTGAAGCAGCTTTTATATGGAGCTCCTGTAGCTCAGGAGGTTAGAACACTCGCCTTACAAGCGTGAGACCTGTGTTTGAATCCAGGTAGGTCAGGGAAAAACCCTGGGCAAGTTTCCTTACACCACACACATGCCTAATAATAATCCCTCAAAAACAAACACAATAATAAAATTGATCATTTTCAATTCAGGACTGTTTGTGGGAGACCGCTGTTGCACAATTGGCTGCCGCGTTTCTCCCACAAATATACAGTCAATTCACTTTACAGTATATTCTGTGAAGCCCTTTGAGACGTCTAGAAGACATGAAAAACGCTATATCGAATGCATGGATTACTATTAATATATAAACTTGTGTTGAAGAGAAGCAAAGCGTTTTCTGGAGCGAGCCGCAAGCTTAGAAAATGCATCAAACCCCAAAGTGAGAGCTGTCAATAGGAACAAGTTACCTTGATTTCATATTTATCAGCACTTAACAGAATATAGTCCCCTGGATTGTGCAGCACAGACTCTACCTGGCTCATCTGTAGAACCACCTGCACAGAGAAGGAAACACAGGTGTAAGCACCCTAAGGAAGAAACCTGTCGCAATTCACCAAAAAACATTGATCACTTGCTTGTCTGAAACACTCCACTAGGAAAGCTTGGACTCTGTCACATGCCTCTGTATCGGGCTCATAGTCAAATATGTGGGTGAGGATTTTTTAAAAAACTCAAATGCAAAAGATAAAATCATCAAAGAGGAAACTGGATAATCACCCGAGCAGCAAAAATACTGAAGCATATGGTGGGGAATATGAAAAAAGACACAGTAATGATGGAGTAGGGGGAAGTAAATTGTGAAGCGCCTAAGAACAGTCTCCAGTTACCATTTATTTAGTACATAAAAGTAGATAAACAAACAAGATAAACTAACCCACACCCGAGTAAGGTACTTTTATGCAACAGCAACTTGCATTTATATAGTGCCCGTCATGCATGGTAGCGTCTCAGAGCAGCTGACAGTGACAGAGCCCAACGCCAGGCCGGGGGAGGGCACAGGAGGCACAATCTGAAGACGGGGAAGGAAGGGGCAAGGCGGAGGGACAGAGGAAGAGTGTTCCAGATTTTCGGAGTGTAGTGGCTGGAAGTGCAGCCACCGATGGTGGAACGGAAGACATGATGGACAAACAGGAGGCTAGAGCCAGTGAGCGGAGGCAGAGGGTAGTGGGTTTGGGAGTAAGCAGGTCGGAGGGGTAGGGAGGTGCCAGGGCATGAAAGGATTTTGTAAATGAAGGTGGCTGCTTGATAGTACCTTAGTCACCCACTCAGTGTGGCCAGTGAGCGTGTTCAGGCACAGTCCTGTTGCTAAGGCCCAGACTTTCACAGTGAAATCTGCAGAGCCACTCACCAAGATATCCAGATCGTCACTGTAATCCACGCTAAAAACTAACGAAAGAGAGAACGCTTAGAACTTTGCCCCAGCTGCCCCCTTAATTCCACACACAAACAAAAAGTAAAGTTAGTAGTAGGATCTGGATCACGACACAGCCCAAGAATTCAAACACAATGTGCTTGCAGTTTCTGAGCCATAATTTCAGTGACATTTAGAATACAACCGGGGTGGGGGTGTGGGGTGGAGGAGAGAAAGTTCAAGCAGATCCCTCAGTGCTCAACTAAAAATTAATAGCTCACCACAATCCTTTCTATCTCTCTCACCTTCCTTTTGTTTCTTTCTCTCATCCTACTTCCCTCCCTCCCCATTTGTCTCTCTCCCCTCCTCCATTTCTGTAAAAACAAAGTCACATTCTCTGCTGTTGGCAAAAGTAGAAAGATGTTCATCCCTCAACAGCTCTGGCAATAACACTGTCCAATGCTCTGGTTGTTCCTGTTCCCAATGAGCCCTAAAGACTTTTCCTGTAGTTTGCCAAACTGAGTGATGAATGAGAATTTTACGCCTAAATTCAACAACTTGACCCTGAATATTTTACAATCACATACAGTATAATAAAAATTGATAGCATCTCGAAACGTCTCAAAATGATTTACAAGTGTGGTGCCTACTTTGTTTATAGGCAAACACAGCAGCCAACATGAGCAACACAATGTCCCACACAAACAGCCATGAAGTAAATGACCAATAGATCTGGAGAATTGTTGGTCAGGACACTGGGTGAAACACCATCCCCACCCCCGCCCACCACCCCAGCACTGCACTGGAATGTCAACCCAGACAATAGCTCCAAGATTCGATATGACCTTCAAGAGATAAAGATGCCACCATGTGAGCTCCTGGCTACTAAAGACCCCCATGGCCACACACACACAATTTTTTTTAAAAAAAGTTATGGAGGACAGAAAGTCCTTGTGGGTGTTTTGAAACGTTTTGCTATGAGAAGGCGATATATAAATGCAAGCTTGTCTGAACAATGTCAGAGTAGCATTTACCAGAACTGATCAGATCAAGCTTAAACCGCATTGTCTGAAAAAGTCCATTCTATAACAGTAATCTATGCATTTTGATATAGCGCCTTAACGTCTCAAAGTGCTTCACAAAATATATTGTAAAGTGAACTGACTGCATACTTTGTGGGCGAAGGAAACAGCAAATTCCACACAGCAGTGTCTCACAAACAGTCGTGGATCGAGTGACCAGACTTTTTTAAACGACTGTTAACCCCAGAAAAGCGATCCGCAAATCAAAAACAATCGGGTTCCTACTTGGCTGCTAGGTAAACAGAGGCATGTGGATTAAGGTAATTTGCACAAAGTTTCTCCCTGCCCAGGAATCGAACCCAGGTCTCTTGCTTGTGAGGCAAGTGCTCAATCCACTAAAGTACAGGACGCTATATTTTATAAACATAGCACAGCGTCTAAAAGTCGGGATCCTGCTGCCACGAAAAAAGGGGAACCAACCAGAGCGTGTGTTTTGTCTCTCAAAAAAGTTACTCACAAAAACACAATCTTCTGGCAAGTGTTCTGAAACATGAGCTGCTGTGTTGTGGAGAAATCTAGCTTGTAACACTGTGCTTAAGAGGCATCATTGCTTCTGCTTCATCTAGTGCGTTCTGAGGGGAAGAGTCCACAGTAAGGTTACATACACAGTGGGCAGTTTTGCTGTGTCGCTTTCCATTACAGTTAAGGCTGGTTACATTCCCCCCACCCCACCCCTTCCCAAAAAAGCATAAGTAAACAATTCACCAAAGTGTCTCAAACATCCTGATTTCTTACACCTCCCAAACTGCGCTGGTTACTGGATTACTCCCATGCGGGCAGTTCTCACACTCTGCTTCACACTGCAGGGCGGGCCTTTCTCATCGGCGACTGCACTTCTGCACACAAAACACAGAAGCGTATGGTTCAGAACACTCAAAACACTGGCTTCACCGATTAAAAATGCTAGGGTTTAAAATCGGCATCTTGCCAATCAGTTGGATGAAACCTTAGGCAGGTTTCCTCACTCCACACGCCTCTGTTTACCTAGCAGTAAGTAGGAACCCGATTGTTAATCGATTGGCAGATCACTTTCTGGGTGTAATCTAATCCCTTAAAAAATATTTTTACATAAAAATATTAATAATTTGGTCACTCAATCCACAACTATTTGTGGGATAATGCTAGGTGTAATTGGCCGCAGTGTTTCACCCACAGAATATACAGTCAATTCACTTTACAGTATATTCTGTGAAGCGCTATGGGATGTCTTGAAGATGTGATAAGATGCTATGGCAAACGCAAAGGTTATTTAGCTAGCCAACAATTCTCTATTCGCCTCACAGCTGTTTGCAGGAGCTTGCTAGGCACAAATTGGCTGCCATGAATACCTATGCAAAACAGTCACGATACTTGATAGCAATTCCCTGTGAAGCGCTTTGTCATTTTTTGATGTTACAGGCGTTGTATCCAAATGCAAGTATTATTGTATAATTGTATGGTCACACAAGTCAGTACTTTTAATGCTCACTGCCCTTATAAGCTTAAGTAACCTTAGCATGATCTGCACAACGAGCTACCATCAATCTCAAGTCTCAGATAACTCTTCAAAATGTTTCAGCTTTGGCTGACTTCCTTATGATTTTATGACTTTAGTGACCATCATTTCGCATGAAAACGAAACAGGGTTGAAAGCTGCCCTGAGAATACTGGTGGTAGGAAGCAGTGAACTGAAAACAATACTGTCTGCATTGTTTCTATACCATATCATAACATATTTAATTCCATGGTTAGTCACCATTTCTGGAACGAGACATTAGAAATTTGCATAGATCACTGAGGGTCTCTAGTGGCAGATACAGAAATACAACAGCAAACAGCAGAAATCGTCCTCGGAGGAGCAATAGCAAGGTGTGTTTGTTTTAAATATAAATTATATTTCTCCTATATACAGGCAGCAGGTATGCCACTTGTGCCGTGCTATGCAAGGCTTCAATGTAAACCAACTACCCTTGCTGTACCTTTACTTCACATTCCTTGTGTGTCCTAGTGTGAGCAGACTACTCAACTACTGCAGTCAAGCCCAATCCAGTCCTCACTCGACATCTAGACATGGCCACCGCTGGCCGAATCTCGCTGGTTGGCTGATTCCCTGTCCCCTACCTAACCACTGCAGGCATTCAAACCACCACAACATCAGTGGTGCGTGATGCTGAATACAGAAGTGAGATCAGGAAACATCTAGTGTTTGGACTAGAGAAGGCCGCTAGACACCTGAAAAAAACGCTTGCACCTAGACAGCAATTGCACTCAGACCAACAACGCACAGCATTTTTTGAAAACAAGAATTGCTTTGCTCTACCTGCCCCTGTATGGCCTCGGAAGTGTTGAATTTTGGTTCCTGAGCTCCAGTCCCAGCAGGCTATTGTATTATCGAACGATCCTGTGACAAGCTTCTGTGCATCGAACTTCACGGCAGCGCACGTGTGGGTCTGGATGCCGTATATACACTGGCCGGTGCAGACATCCCACAGCTTGGCAGATAGGTCATCAGAGCCTTGTGGTGAAACACACACACACACACTATGTAACTAGCTGCCTTCCCAATGACACACACATCGATATAAGGGAGTAGACAAGCCAACCAACCGTGCCTATTGATGGTTGGTTTACATGTGATTGATCTTGGCTTAGTCAGTAAGACTTGTTCTTTTGTCAGTAAATTCAAGAGGGAATTTGATAGATATTTGACGAATGGAAAGGAATGAGAGATACAGTGTAGGATTCAGATGGAGGGGCTTAAACTTTGGGGGTCCTGCACATTCTTATATTCCGCAGGTTATATTGCCTAGTCGACCCAAATTCTGTCCGCTTAGAACCTAAGCGAAACGGAAAATACCCTGACATTTTTTTGTATTAAAACGTTGTTGAATTGCACCTTTGGCACTGTACTGACCTGTACACAACAATCCATCTTTATAGTAAAGAGCGTACACTCGAGCACTGTGGCCAATTAAAGAGGACGTCTCAAAGGCTTCTTGGTCCTCCAGTTGTTTAACCCTCCGAACAGCCTTGAGGTAAATCTTCTTCCAGTGCTGAGTATCTTGAATGGATTCGTCGATCTGCCATCCCAGGCTCCGGCAGGCCTCTTGCCACACCTCAGTACAGGCACTTATTACTTTATTCCACTGCTTGCAAACCAGGCAGCAGGTGAGTAACGTGGGTGGGTCGAGCCATTTCAACAGGTAGAAGCCCAGCTCCAGTGGGAGCAGCTTGAGGAAGTCGCGCTTCAGAAGCGTCTCCAGATTGTTGGAAAGATGCCTGAGCTGAACGGCCCCACTCAAGCTGATCAGGTGGTCCAGACTCTCATTCTTCTGTGAATCTGTCAGGGAGACAAACGTGCCGGAGAGCGATTCGAGCCATGCGTTAAAGTCCTTTCTCTCCATATGGCCACGCAACACTGTACCTGTGTGTGTGTGTGTAAAAAATAGCACATTGCGTTAGTACTTCATAATTAGGCAAGTCGCCTTACTCCACACGCCTGATAATAATTCCTCAAAAAAAACTATAATAATTTGGTCACTCAATCCATGACTGTTTGTGGGACACTGCTCTGCGCAATTGGTTGCCACGTTTTGCCCACAAATATATTCAATTCACTTTACAGTATACTCTGTGAAGCACTTTGAGACATCTAGAAGATGTGAAAAGCGCTATATCAAATGCAAGGATTATTATTATTAACACCGGATTATACATTTACACATACATCTACGCACACAGGTTTCTGAGGAAGGGTCAAGGACCCGAAATGTTGATACATTTTCTCTACAGATGCTGCCTGACCTCAGCGACTTCTGTTTGTGTTTTAGATTTCCAGCTTCTGGAGTATTTTGCGTTTCTGTATACATCTACCCATACTTACTAGTTACATGATCTAATATTTCCTTGCCATGATTATATCGTATAGCTGCCTCACCCTCTGTTTATTTAGCAGTAAGCAGGAACCCAGCTGTTAGTCAATTGGTGGATTGCTTTTCCAGGGTTAATAATTCCTTCAAAAAAGTAAATTGGTCACTTCAATCCATGATTGTTTGTGGGACACTGATGTGCACCATTCGCTGCCTTGTTTTGCCCCACAAAATATACAGTAAATTCACTTTACAGTATATTCTATGAAGTGCTTTGAGAAATCTTCGAAGACATAAGACGCTATATCAAATGTAAAGTTCATTATTATTATATCTAAATCTGCATCTGATCACACTGTGAATGGTAAACCTTTCACTCCTAGGCTTAAAATGCCCCCAGAACCTGAGGATGTAACTACATTAAAAGTTAAAATATGTAATTTTTTTAATTGAATTTTAGTAAAACTGAAAATATTGCAGGATGACATTAATTGAAAACATTCTGGACTCAATTTTATCCTGAACAGTGCAGTTCGCTGACTGTCCAGTAGCTTGGAAAGGTACTCTACAAATATAATTTTGTTGTTGTTGTTAACATAACAACCAAGTGTCATTTGTAGGATGGCTGTCATATTTGCCTTTAAAATAATTACTCTAGTTGACAGTAATTAAGTGTAATGTACCTTGAGAGGCTTGAGTGTTATAATGAGCTGTAACTGAGTAACTTCAGAACAACAACTTGCATTTATAAAGCGCCCTTCACGCGAGGTGGAGAACATGAACAATCAAGGAACCTCTGGACTCACTAGTCCAAATCTAATCAACTATTAGCATGTTTGTAATGCGTTAATTAATTCATTAATTAATTAGTTTAACCGAACGCTAAAGGAGTCAATCAAAGTCCGCATTCATTGCCCTTGCGTTCCATCCAAAGTACATTTGGAGTTTAGGTAAAGAACAGCCACAATTTAATAGAATGGTGGAACAAGCTTGAGAGGCTGAATGGTCTATAATAAAGAATAAAAATAATCCTTACATTTATTTAGCGCTTTCCACATCTTATTGACGTCTCAAAGCTCTCAAAGGTCTACTCCTTTTCTATGTCCCATTTCTGCATAGCAGTATCATTGCATGCACTTCTAGCATTAAAATAAAACCCATCACATTACAGTATTAAACAGAATACCAAAATTCCATTACAACTCCATGTTACAACTAACACAAACACAGTATTTCCAATCATATTTTGCTCAATTCCGACCACTCAAGAGACCAAATGCTCCATCTACCTTTGCTTCAATAAATTATCACTTCGGAAACATAATCTATAATTGCAGCTGCGATTTTTCAGAACTCTTTACACACAACTTGGGTTTTCCTCAAAAGCATTGTGAATTCCAGCTCCTTATCCAATTACATGGAACATCATGTCTAATGGATTTTTCTTGTCTTGGTTTGCAAACAATAAAAGTCAGTCAGGTTCACGTAAGGTCAAGTTGTTTACCTGAATTGTAAATCACTGAACATTATGACACTGAGAACACAGCATCACAAAGGGCATTCATCATCAGTAGTTCAATTGGAAATTTCATTCTCAAGTAAAAGCAGGTAGATTAGTATAATATACTTCAACCCAGTAAAACGAAGACAAAGTCAACAATAAACTGAAACACGCGGGGGTACTATGACGTCACTCCTACAAATTAACTCTCTGCTGCCTCAATGAGTTTATTCAGCAAATAGCTGAATAGCAAATAGCTGAGCCATACAGGCCAGGAAGGTCCCATATAATTATAATCCTTGATTTAATTGATATTATTAATATCAATACTTAATTAATATCAATCACTATTAGTGAGTTGGCCCATTCAGCCAACTCAAGATACATTTAGAAAGAATCACAAAATCAGAAATACCTGGAGATTTCTCCCCTGTCCCATTTCAGAAATTCTAATCTACTTTGGATTTTTCCAACACTAATCTTAACAGTTTGATCCAGTTACATTGTTAGCTAATCAGTGATAGTTATAATTTAATTTGCCTCAATGATCTGCCTGACCAGAATATCCTCAATGCCTAATATCTGTGAAACAGATATTAGGACAACAGATATTAGGACATAGATTTCTGGAGGATGAGTTTGTGGAAATTGGTTAAGAACAGGGGCGGGTATTTGCAACTCCAATATCTACCTACATTTACTGTCAAGGTTCACACATAAACAAACACCAATTGGACAAGGTACCAGAGCGATCAGTGGCCATAGACCCCCAATCCCAATTAGAAGGAAAAATTTATTGAGAGGGGGAGAAAAAGGATTAGTTAGGTTTAAAGGTGTGCTACTCATCATAAATGCTAGGAATGGAATATGCTTCCCCAATTCCAACACCCTCAAGGATAAACAAATGTATACATGACATTAATAAATACTGCAGTCTAGATTTGTTTATACCCACATTATGCAGAAACACAGGAGAAAAAATATAACTTCCTTTTGCTATGCTAGCTCCAGGCCTAATTTAATAAATTAAGTGATGTTTCAGCTACAAAGCAGACCAGAAGAGCAAGCGTTTTTTCTCAATAGACTTTCTGAAACATTTTTATGAGACAAAGACAAAACAGCTTGGTCACACAAGCTGTGAGACCAGGATGAATGAACTGCCTACTCAGCCAACTTAAGATACATTTAGAATCATCCAAATCAGGAATACCTGAGGATCTCTCTCTCTCCCACCCACCCTCCCCCCCCCACCACATCCCAGTTTCAGAAATTCAGATCCTCTTTTGAATTTTTCCAACACTAATCTTAACAGTTTGATTCAAGTTACAAACCTATTGGGTTTTGAATAAGTGTGTGAGTAAGCGTGTGTATCTGTATCGGGGAGGAAAGAGAAAAGCCAACTTTCTGCAAGAATCTGAAGCAAAAAGCAAACAGTGCCTGTGGCACTGGGTAATGGACCGGCAAAGTTATGAAACTATAATCTTCAGGTGAGATGTAAAACCAAGATGAAATTCAAAGCTCCCATAAAACTAGTTGAAGACTGCATTCCTGGCCCACAATCCTCCAGTGAAATTGGTCATTGACTCCATGGCTGTTTACGTTACATTACCGAGTGCAAATTGGCAGCCTTGTTCACCTACAAAGTACACAGGCACTAGACCGTATAGAAATTAACGTGTTCTTACATTCGATAAAATAATAATAATCCTTGCATTTGATATAGCGCTTTTCACATCTTATCGATGTCTCAAAGCACTTCACAGAATATACTGTAAAAGTGAATTGACTGTATATTTGTGAGCGAAACACAGCAGCCAACTGCGCACAGCAGCGTCCCACAAACAATCGTGAATTGAAAATGACCAATTTTTATTATTGTGTGTTTTTTGGGGGACGGATTATTATTAGGTGTGTGGAGTAAAGAAACTTGCCTAAAGTTTCGCCCTGACCTGCCTGGATTCAAACACAGGTCTCACGCTTGTAAGGCGAGTCTAACCACTGAGCTACAGGAGCTCCACATATAGCAACTTTCATACGAAGAGGACGTCTCTAAATTCCTTCGCAGGATTTATTGTAAAGTGTAGTGACTGTGTAGGTGAACTGGCAGTCAATTTGCACACAGGGACATCCCCCAAACAAGGGACATGTTTGCTGTCCATCTGGACAAGCACAGACGGGACCTCGGTTTGACGTCTCATACACAAGACGGAGCCTCGGACGACAGAGAGCAGCATTGGGAGCGTCCGCCTAGACTATAAGCTCGAAGACCCCGGTGTGGGGCTTGAACCCCAAACCCGCTGCCTCAGTGGCGGGAGCGCGAACGGCTACCTAACCTGCCAGTGCAATGGGCTTCCAGATGCTTCCACACCATGGAAAGCAAAGGATTATAGTTCATGGTTATAAATAGGCGGCATGGCAAGTGCTGGGGCTGTGAGATAGGGCCTGGCTGTCTCTGAGGGAGAGACCCCCTGTAGACAGCCCTGTTATCCCACTGCCCTCCACCCCCACCCCCCGGACGCACACCCACCCGCCTGTGCATATGTATGTGAGGGGGGGGGTAGGGGGCAGCTGTTTTCCCTAAATTTCCCTCCCAACAAACAAGTACCAAGGAGCGGCGCCTGCGCTTACCATTTCCCGAATGATTTACACATAGTTGCCCCCGGCGCCGCGGACTCTGCGGCGGCCCTGAGGGGGGTCTCTTCACACGGGCCGCGCTGCCTCCCCCAACCCGTCTCCCCGGGGCTCGCTCGCCTCCCACCGCCCCCGCCAGATCGCCGCGCTTGCGCATTGACCGCCTGAACACAGACCCGCGCCTGCGCATTCGCTCGCCTCACTACCTGGACCCACCCTCAGCACGAGAAACTGCGCCTGCGCCTGCGCACTCGTGAACGCCGTCTCTAACATAGGCTCCGCTCTATGTGTGTGTGTCTCAGTCTTATCAGAAAAAATACAAGTACGCGGCTCGACGGCTGTTAAAGTATTCCAATGACATGTATGTGTTGGAAGGGAGGAGGAGAAAGAGGGGGAGGGGACGTTCCCGTCCGTCGAACTGCCGACGCAACATGACACCGCCCATATGTTTGTTTGCCTTGATCAAAGATGGCCGCTCAGGCCAGGCGGAGCGTCACGTTATCGATTTGAAAAAGCAGCGCGCGGGGCCAGTCAGCCCGCCGACTAACCGTCAGTCTCCCGATCCCTGCCCGCCCGTCAGTCAGTCAGTCAGTCAACCTCATCGCTGACAGATTGGGCGATTATTTGTTATTGTAATAATAATAGGCCTTGCATTTGACATAATAATCCTTGCATTTGATGCAGCACCTTATCACGTCTGAAAGCGCTTCACGGGGTACGCTGTAAAGTAAATTGACTGTATGTTTTGTGGACGAAACCCAGCAGCTGTGGATTGAAATGATCAAATTATCATTCTTTTGAACGATTATTATCCCCGGAAAGCGATCCACCAATCGACTAACTAACAGGTTCCTACTTACTGCTACTTCTACTTACTGTAGAGGTGTTTGGAGTAAGAAAACTTGTCTAAAGGTTTGCCCTGCCCGGGAATCGAACCCAGGTCCTCACTTGTGAGGGGATAACCCTAACCACTGAGCTACAAACAAGACAACAACATGGGTAGTATCTCCGAGCACTTAAGGACTCCAAGGTGCTGTGTATGATAGTACAGTGTGTGTGCGAAAAGAAGGCAATGGGTGGTTGTCTAATTCATCCCCCCCAAAAAAAATTACATTTGTTTTATTTTCAGACGTTTTCTCAGTTTCAAACGCACTAAACCCTTAAATCGGCCACTTTCGCTTCTATCGGGGCTACTGTTTGGCACCTATACATTAGCAATCGATGCATAATATTGGCTGCTATTCATAGAGAGAGTCGCATAATAATTTGGGCTACTTTGGGAGCTAGTGTTTGGTGCTCTTTGGGCTATAAAAACGGATTTTAATTTCTACCCAGAGCCTCGGATCGAACATAACGCTTCCCGCGGCCTCGGGAGTGGAGAGGGAGGGAGGGAGGGCTGTGTTGTTGTGGAGGGAGTGGGGGGGGGGGAGGGAGGGAGTGAGATGGTGGGTGGTGTCTGCCTGTGAGGTGTCCGCCCACCTCCAGCACTATAACGCCTGATGCTGTAGCTGTTGTGAGCAGTTCTCGCTTGTGCTGCCCGGCCCAGAGCTCAGCGGAGGCAGGTTGAGAGGCTGTGAGAGATGTCGGTGGAGGAGCACAGGCCGCTACTGGCGGGGGCCTCGGTGAACGACAGCGAGGGAGAGCACTATTTCAGGTTAGGCCGCCGCTCTACTGACTGATTTCCCCCCCCCTCCCCACTTCTCTCTCTCTCTCCCCCCCCCCCCCACTTCTCCACCCCCCCCCCCCCCGCCCACTTCTCCCCCCCCCCCCCCCCCCCGCCCACTTCGCCCCCGCGGGCAGGCATTTAATCCCATCCATCGGTCGCTATTCGATCCAGGAAACAGCGGGAAGTGTAAGTGTAGAATGAGGTGCCCTTCTCTGCATTGAACTGATTTCCTGGTCGGTTTGTGGGGGGAGGGTAACAGGATCCCATGATCTAGGTGTCAGGCTGGGCTCAGGTGATTGTATCCCAGAAGGTTGTGTGGCTGATCATTCCACTCTCCTCACCCGTCACCCCAGCCCTGAGACTGCACTCTCTTTTTTGCCCATCATATTTCTTCAACCTTCCTCAGACTATCCTCTTTGTTGGGGTGGGGGGGAGGTAAACAGAGTCTCCTTGGAGCTGAACTGATCCCAAGGAGACTTGCCTGGCATAATCAAGCCAGCCCACCCTGTGTGCCGGTCTCTATCCGGTTCCTGAGCCAGGCAGGTCCGCAGTATTCCAGGGCTCTCACTGCTGATGACAGCACAGCCCAGCCTGGCTCATTGGCAGGACGTGGAAGGGCAGACCAGTCACTGAGGGCAGGGAGCCATCCCACTCAGCTCCTGTCAACCATGCAAACCAAAGCCCTAACAAGTAGGGTGGTACCAACTGCACAAGCAGTGGGAAATCTTGCCAAACAACCGTCCTCTTTCCCCAATGCCCTGACTCAAGCTCACACTCTAGCTAGAATTCTAGATTCGCCCACAAATATATACAGTCAATTCACTTTACAGTATATTCTGTGAAGCGCTTTGGGATGTTGATAAAATGTGGAAAGCGCTATATCAAATGCAAGGATTATTATTACTATAAATAATAGTGATAATATAACAATCCTTACATTTGATACCGCGACTTCCATGTCAGTAGCTCTTACTGGAAGCCCATCCAGGATTGGTTTGCTGTGATGTGTGGTCACTGTACAGTATAATGCCTTCTAAGATGTTGCACGAACGACATGGCTGCTATATAAATGCAAGTTGTTGTTGTCTATTTTGTAGGTCATTGGCTGATTTGCGCACAGCAGCGTCCCATAAACAACCAAGAAACAGTAGGATTTGTACCTGGATAGGTGCCACCCTCTACATTGAAATGATTTCCCGGTCAGCATATTCACGAGGTGGATGTTAAAAGATTCCATGGTTAGGCTGGTTTAACTGGTTGCACCCTAGTCTCTAATCAGAAGGTTGTGGGTTCCATCCGTATTCATAAGCGCTCAGCACCTTGGGACATCCCGACGTGAAAGGCGCTTTATAAATGTAATTTTGTTGTTGAGACTATCTTGCGTGTAGGGCTCTATAATTACTTAAGTGTTTTTGTGTTACTGAGCCAAGATTGCACTCAGTGTGTAGGTTTTGTTTTCTCTTCTAACTGACTCAAACCTGTACAAGTGCATTGAAATTATTAAATGTATTGCCCAGGGATTGTGGGTACTGTGTTCATGCAAAACTTAGTCAAGAGATTCCTATACAGTAACAACAACTTCGATTTACATAGCGCCCTCCACGCCGGGCGGCGTCTCAGAGCGCTTAAAACACAGTACAGATACCCTGCCCCAACTGCGGCCTCGGCAACCGCGAAACTCACACATCCACGGTTTGATAAATGCAACAACCCTTGCTAACCACGGCTTACAAACCCTTGCTTATCCATGGGTTTTAACACTAACGTTTAGCGCTAGGACCCAATTGTATCAACCAGCCTCGATGTCGCTTCGCGCTAGTGCATAGCGCTAGGACCCAGTTGCGTTGTTGCAATCAACCAGTGACAATGCTTCTCTCTTAGGATTAAGGGAAATAACATGAATTTATTGTCGCTTCTCTGCAGCCTAGCTAGTAAGTTTGGGAGCATTAGCTGCCAGGATCTGCAGATCTCTCTCTCTCTCTGTAAGTGTATCTCTCTGACTCACCTCTCTATTTCATCTTCTCTTCCCCCCCCCATCCACCCCACCTCCCCCCCCCTCCACTCCACCCCCCCCCCCTTCTCTCTCTCACCTTCTCTCTCTGACTCACCTTCTCTTCCCCACACCATCCCCTCCCCCACCTCCCCTTCTGTCTCTCACCTTATCTCTATTTCATCTTCTCCTCCCCCCCCCTCTCTCTGTCTCTGTCTGTATCGGTCAGTCAGACAGCCTCGCGGATTGCTGCAGATGCGCCCAAACTTACTCCTCCTATCCCCATGTATGTTATAACTGTATGTGTTTTTTTTGTGTATAGTTCTACGAAATGCAAACTTACTCCCCCGTATCCCCATGTTTCCCATAGGGCCCTGCATTGTCCAACCGCGAAAAAGCAAACATACTCCCCCTATCTCCATGTTTCCCATAGAGTCTTCATTTTCCAACCGCGATTTTACCAACCGCGGAGGTTTAGAGGAACGTATCCCCCACGGTTGGGGAGGGATACCTGTATTTTGTAATCTATAATGTGAGCTTTATCTAGCAATCCAATTGGTTAGGATCTTCTGCCAATTGGGCACTATTATGAGGTAAGTCAGAGATAAACAGGGTAGTAGCATTGAGGCCATTGAGTCGATCTGCGGTTTCCAAACCAGGTAGAGTTTAGTATGCACTGATTATGCCGCTGCTGAACTTTACTCTGTCACGTGGCTCCAGATGGGCATTCAAACACCGGCCCCTTTACATTGTAGTCACAAGATAGCCATCATATAGTGCTTACGCCGGACTTAAATTCCTCATGTTAATGAGGTTTCAACCGTATTAGCATTTGTAATGTTTTTTTCTCTGCTGCCTGAAGGCAGTCATACTTCCTTAACTACATTAGAGTATGACACATCAACCACTTTGGCTACTCAAATCATATGACTTCAGCTTGTTGTGTATTTTTTTAGCGGAAAGAGCTGAAAACTTTTCCTCTTTCTCCCAAGTCATGTTGCACTTCATTCAATTTAATATTAAACATCATTAATCCTCATTCAATTTGTGTCAGTGTGAAAATCCCACAGTTTCATTGATTAATTTCACAGTTTCTGGCATGTTAGTTAGACATTTTGTGATGGCTAATCAATGTTATAGGTCAATACATTTTACTGCGGCTGGAGTATTGAAAAGGATATGCATTGTTTTCTCATTTTAAAAGACAAGTATATTAATATTTAATAAATGTGAAATAGATTTTAAAGATTGCACAAATTTTACAGATTTACAGACAAAATGTTGACCTATACTTGCCCACAGGAAGGAAAGAGAATCCCAGAGGGTTTCTTTAAATTGCAAGTGGAATCCTGTAGTTTTGTGGTTAGAGCAATTGCCTTGCAAGCGAGAGGATCTGTGTTTGATCTGTGTTGGGCAAGTTTCCTTACTCCACCCATCTCTGTTTACTTAATAATCAGTAGAAACACAGTTGTTAGTCGATTGGTAGATTGCTGTTCCGGCAGTAACAGTATCCTTTTTTAAAAAATGATTTTTTTTGTGGATATTTGTGGATCACTGCTATGCACAATTGGCTGTTGCATTTTGCCTACAAAATACACAATCAATTCACTTTACAGTGTATTCTGTGAAGTGCTTTGAGACATCTCGAAGAGGCATTAAGACTCTGTACTCAAAGATTATTATTGCTTCCACACATACATTGCAATTTATGTTAAATTTAGTAACGCAAATTATCTGTTTGTGTTTTTTTACAGCAATGTGAGGAATAAAAATCTTTACTTGGCTACGTTTGCTGCTGTTTTGGGACCTCTTAGTTTTGGATTTGTCCTTGGTTACAGTTCACCAGCCATCCCAGATCTTCAAAAGAATCCCGATCCAAACATCGACCTAGATTCCACACAGGCATCTTGGTTTGCTGTAAGTAATTAATGTGGTGAGGAGGGGTTGGAGAGAGATCTAACAGAGGCTGTGTTACAAGTAAAGTACTTATTCAAAGCCTGACTTCTAGGTCATCGCTGATGTTGCTTCCTTTTCAAAGTGGCTTTGGTGGTGACTTGATAATAGGGAAGTCAGACATGTTTTAGCATGGAAAGCTGGCTCATCAAAAACAACTACAACAAAATAACACTTGTATAACATCTTTCACATCAGGAGGACGTCACAAGGCCCTGGACAGTTGTTGTTTCAGACCAGAGCTGGGGACAGGGAGGGTGGAGGGAAAGGGAGGGGAAAAAACGGGTGTACAGCACTTATGGTTAGCACAGGTCCAAGGAAATTGTTGTTATTATCCAAAGAACCTCAGCATGAATACCAAGGAAATCCTATAACAAGTGGAGGAGGTGGTAGGGGTGTTGGGTGGGTTAATGGAATTCCCCTTTAAGTTGCTTGCTCATTATTTAGGAACGAACCACTGAGGTATTGTTTGGTTAACCTTTCAGAATAAAGTTTAGCAAAACTAAACCTGAAATCAAATTATCTTAGATTTTTTTTTAAAAAGGAATGATTGAGTAATGTAGACGCTATCCTTTGTCTCATATTAAGGTGGTGCACACAGTTACCCACTGGCAAACAATCACAGCATTCTCAAGTGCATTTTGACCAAATTCCAGAAGTGGGAATTGTTAGGTGTAAGATAACCAGTGACTCCCAGATGCAAATGTAATTTGTTGTTGTACTTACAACGTTTCTTCAGGTCCTGAACTCTACACTGGCAGTTTTTACCTGGCATCTTCCCAGATGATGTAAATTTCAATAGAGATAATAAACTGAAAGTTCATTTTTACAATTGCAATAAACTATATTTGATGTTCTCTGTTCAGTCATTAATTACCTTGGGTGCTGCCCTGGGTGGCATTGTTGGAGGATGGATGATTGATAAAATCGGCCGAAAGCTGAGCCTAATGATGTGTGCCGTGCCATATGTATTTGGCTTCACCATGATAATCGCAGCACAGAATGTCGGTATGCTTTATGGTGGCCGAGTTTTGACTGGATTGGCGAGTGGAGTGACATCACTTGTCGTGCCTGTAAGTATAAGTTATGTCTTTGTATGAATGATGAGAGCAAGTCTACACAATAAACTGACTTTACAATATATTCTGTGAAGCGCTTTGAGACATCTCAAAGACGTGAAAGGACACTATATCAAATGCTAGGATTATTATTATTGAGTCAAGGCAGCATGGGACAAATCATACAATTCACTAGTAGTTTAATAGAATATTAATGTAATGCGCAACTCAAAGATGCCTTGTGATCTCTATAATTGTTTGGGTGAATATTTTAGAAAGCCATTATTAAGATGTTGTGTTGCATGCCGTTTTCGGTCATCCAGCTTTCAAATTGCCTGGCTTCCATTGAATGTGCGCAATTTACTGCTGAGTTTTGCCCACAAAACACACAGTCAATTCACTTTACAGTATATTCTGTGAAGTGCTTTAGACGTTTGCAAGACACGATAAGGGGCTATATCAACTACAAAGATTATTAAAAAAACAAGATTTAAACTAGTGTTAACAGTAAGAGTCTGACATTAGCATATTTTTTAATGCAAAATTATTTGTTGCTGAAATTTGAAAAATTAAGTTGGGTTTTGCAACTTTTTATAAAATTAATAATAATCTTTGCATTTTGATATTGCGCCTTTCACATCTAGACGTCTCAAAGCACAAGAATATACTATAAAGTGAATTGACTTTATTTTTATGGGCGAAACGCAGCAGCCAATTGAGCAAAGCAGTGTCCCACACACAATCATGGATTGAAGTGACCAATTTATTAAAAAAAAAAAATATTCATAACTACCAATAAAAAAAGTAATGTCTATCTGTGCATCTGCCAATAATGCAATAACTGATTGATGTAGAGACATGGTTTATACTTCATCGAAGGAGTGTCCGGGCATATTTTGTGGGGGAAATCTATTGTTGATCAGCTGTGACCTAAACCCATCACATGTTGCTTAAGGTGTACACGCAGTATTTATGGCATGCTATTGGATTGTGAATGGTATCTACATTCCATATTGGATCCTTTGGTTGCCAGCATAGCTGCAACTTTTACAGCTCGTCCTGAATATAACCGCAAGGCATAGCGGCATCATTATTTGCTGCACCGCTTGTCTTTGCTGGGAGAAACTGGGCTAAAACTTCTATTTGCTGACTAGTCATGGGATTTGGGTAGTACACTGTTTATAAGCTGCAGTGACTTGTTAAACTGTAACCATTCTTGATTAGTGTATTGATCTTTATCAAAGTTCTTATCCCAGAATATCCTTGTTTCAGTCTTATCCAAATTGAATAATAGTGTTTTCTAGGAGAAGGAACCTAGGCTTCTCTCTCCCACGATCTGGGAGTCCTAGAGCTCAGTGGTTAGAGCGTGAGCCTTGTGTTCGAATCCAGGCAGATCAGGGTGAAACCTTGGAACCTAGATTGATTGGTCACTCAATCCACGACTGTTTGTGGGGACACTGCTGTGCGCAATTGGCTGCCACGTTTTGCTCACAAATATTCACTTTACAGTATATTCTGTGAATTGCTATGAGACATCGAGAAGATGTGAAAAGCGCTATATCAAAATTCAAGGATTATTATTATTAATCTCTCCGCCTTGCCCACTCCCTCTCCACTTTCAAATCCCGCACGTAGACCATTGATCGTGCTTGCGGTTACCTCCCTCTCACCCGGAGTCAGAATCCACAACTGTCAAGTGCTCTGGGGCGCTATCCTGCGTGAAGGGCTCTATATAAATTAAAGTTTTTTGTTTTTGCAATAATAGACTACAGGATTTCAAGCAATGTTAAAAAAAATTGTGATTTTAAGTGAACACTGAACGGCTTTAAAAAATATAATCACATGAATGAATTAATAAGTTTATTCTGGTTAGCTATTGAAGTGATATCATGATCTGAAGCATCTGACTTTTGTTTTGCAATCATTTGGTAAATTATTCCTTAAAATGTTTTGAGGCTCGGACTGACTTGTGCAAACAAACTAAACGTAGATATGTTGGCTTATCAATGTTGAATAAAGCAACATTAAAAACAAATCTACTGCTGTTCAGTTCTTGCTCAGATGCTGTTGACAGTGAGGATCTGATCTCAGTAATAATTCTAAAGGCGGAATACTTCAAATGTTGGAAATTTGAAATTAAAAACAGAAGTCACTGGGAACTCTCAGCAGGTCAGGCAGCTTCTATGGAGAAAGGAAATGTTAACTCCCTTTCATCTCTCCATAGATACTGCCTGACCTACTGAGTATTCAGAGACGAAAGGTCATCGACCTGAAACATTAGCTCACTTTATTCTCTCCATAGATGCTGCCCGACTTGCTGAATGTTCCCAGCAACTTCTGCTTTTATTTCATTAATAATTCTGTTACGGTAAAGACGTGAACTGTGTGTGTGGGTCAATTCTTTTTCCAGGTTTACATATCTGAAACAGCCCACCAGAGAGTGCGAGGGACACTGGGCTCCTGTGTTCAACTGATGGTGGTTATTGGGATTCTGGGTGCTTATGCTGCTGGTATGATGATTATTTTTTACTAAGACAAAGCTATCAGACTGCTGCTGTTTTCAATCTCTTGCAATATTTGTTAGTATAATCAGTACAGTATTTGATAGTTAGTGCAGTCCTGCAGTTTAGTAATTAGAGCACTCGCCTCTTCTTCACCTAGCTTTAAGCAGGAACCCGGTCGTTAGTGTAATAATCCCTCTCAAAAATAAGATGATAATAATAATTTGGTCAATCAATCCACAATTGCTTGTGAGCCACTGCTGCACACAATTGGCTGCCGCATTTCACCCACAAAATATACAGTCAATTCACTTTACAGTATGTTCTGTGAAGCTCTGTGAGATGACGTGATAAGGTGCTATATCAAATGCAAAGATTATTATAGTATTCCGAGTTGCCTGGTTTCTCCCATCACCCACACTTCACTTAGCATCAAATAATTGTGTGTAGTGAGCTGTGCTTCAGTTTCTGAAGACATAACAACGACTTGCATTCATAAAGTGCCCCTCATGTGGGGCCAGGCTGCTTAAAATCAAAATGCAACAGAAGTTGGGAAAGAGCCAGGGCAGGTGTTTGACAAAGAAAGACAGCTTTAAGAAATCGACCATTGCACAGCTATAATGGCATAACTTTTATTGTAATGGTGAACGTTGGCATCACTGGTAACAACTAGAGAGAGAATTGCAATGAAATTGTAATAAAACACCGGGTATTTGACTCTTGTCTCTTTTGATTTAATTAGGAATGGGCTTGTCCTGGCGCTGGCTTGCAGTCTTGTCTTCCATTCCACCAACTGCCATGCTGCTCTTCATGTGTTACATGCCGGAAACCCCCAGGTACCTGCTGAGTAAGAACAAGCGCTCTGAGGCTCTCCACGCCTTGGAGTGGCTACGGGGACCTGACGTCAATCACGAATGGGAATGTGAGCAGATCGAAGCCAGTTGTGATCAACGGGTAATTTTCCGTTCAGTAGGAGAGTACGATTGTTTGGCTCTAAAACTTGCTCAATGGGTAGACAATTTTGCTAATGTAGAAATTTACAGCTCAGCGGGAGGTCGCTTGGTGTTATCATTGCCTGTGCCAGTTGTAACCTGCGGGCATATTTCCCATCTAATAAATTGAGGTTACAGACACCTAGGAAAGATGTATAAATCATATTGCTCTCATATCGCTGCAGCTTTCTTAGTAAGTGGTTGATTTGCTGCAGCGTTCCTAGATTTGCTGTGTTTATAAAATAATTGGAAATGTCCCTGATGTCGGTGTGTAATATTATTGTTTCTGCTTTCCTGCTGGTTAAGTAGATACACTTCTAATGAAAAGCAGCCGTTCCATCTTTTTGGAGAGACCTGTAGCTCAGTGGTTAGAGCACTCTCCTCACAAGCTAGAGGATCTGGGTTTGATTCCCAGGCAGGACAAAACATTATGCAAGTTTCCTTAATCCACATACCTCTGTTTACCTAGCAGTAAGTAGGAACCCAATTGTTAGTTGAATGGTGGATTGTTTTTCCAGGGGGTAATAATCCCTTCATATAAAATAAATAATATCATTTGGTCACTCAATCCATGACTGCCTGTGGGACACTGCTGTATGTAATTGGCAGCCACGTTTCACCTACAAAAGATATAATCAATTGACTACAGTATACTCTGAAGTGCTTTCGAGACATCTCGAAGGTGTGATAAGGTGCAATATGAAATGCAATTATATTATTATGATTATTAACTAGATACAGTTGTGGAAGTAGCAACAGTTCCCAGTTTTTTGGGCTTGCCATTCATTTGATTAACCAGCGCCAAAGTGAGTTTAGTCAGTGACATTATAGAGAACAGTAGAATAAAAATGTGGATAATCCAGCGGATTCTGAGTTTAGAAAGTTCAGAGTAATACAGTATATTGCTGTGACTGCAGGTGATTGTGCATTTGATCTATTCCACTTTCACTGACTTGCTTATTATGTTCTCTTTATTTATAGGCTGCCAGTCTTTCTCTTGCAGAGCTGAAAAATCCAGAAATTTACAAGCCTTTTGCTGTGGGAATATTTATGATGCTTTTTCAGCAGCTGTGTGGAATTAATGCAGTAATGTTTTATGCAGAATCCATCTTTGAGCAAGCAAACTTTAAGGTAAATATGCAAGTGTTTGATTCTCCCTCGCTGCCAGAAAGAAAATCTAGATGTCCACGAAAATAAAGAACGCCAGTTATTTTAGACTTTTTTTTGGTTGTATCTTTCTTCTGATAGAGGGAATGCCACTAAAATCAGAACTAAAAGGGTTATAACTTAGGATGGGAAAATGTCCTTACTCTGCACACCTCTGTTTACCTACTAGTATGCTTTTCCTTAATACAACAAAAGCCCGTTTATCCGTGACCCGATCAACCGTAACTTCCGTATAACCGGCCCCTCAACAAAAAACTCCTCATTTGATTAATTGGATCTTATCAGACACAATCGCTGTACATTTAATGAGTCGATTGTTGCACTAGAGTGCAGTACGATTAATTCTGAATGCTGCCGGTAGTGTCACTTCGGTCTTTCTTCTTAAAGGGGCACTCTCCTTTTCTCTCTCCTTTTTCTTTCTCTCCGTCTCCTTCCTTCCTCTCTATATCTCATTCTCTCTTTCTATCTCTTCCCCTTTCTTTCCCTTTCTCTCTGACGAATACTATGTAGCCTGAAGGTATCGTGGGTTTATACACTGTTTTGGTGGGAGTAGGGTGGGAGAAGGAGAGAGGCAGCAAGAGAGAAGAGAGGCAGCAAGAGAGAGGCTGGGCGGGGGAAGGGAAAGAGGGGTGAGGGAGAAAGAGAGAGGAGTGGGAGGAGTAGAGAGAAGAGAGGAGAGAGAGAGAGAGAGAGAGGTGGTGAGCTGATTAATTTAGATGGAAAATGAGAGAAGTGGAGAGGAGTTGGGTTTGGAGCCATTGAGATGCCAGACTGACTGAGTGTGTAGAGAGAGAGAGAGGGAAGGAGGGAGAGAAAGAAAGGAAAAAACGAGAGTACCCCTTTAAGAGAAAAAAAACTCTTCCGTCTGCCATTGTAGAAGTTTGCTTTGTGATTGTGTGCTCTATTTATAGACTGTAATTAATATTTATTGCTTTATTGGTATGATTGCTTTATATATTGCTTTATCCATACAATATTCTATTATTATTTAGTCTATTATTAATATGGTATGGTTTTTTTAAATGTAACTTTTTTTAAAGTTAATTTTTTTGTGTTGGGTTTTCGGCAGCTGGCCGCCCGAATATTCGGCACGTGGTTTAACCGGCATTGGCTAGGTACCGGGGGTGCTGGATAAACAGGCTTTTACTGTAATTACTTCAAAATATATAATAATAATTTGGTCACTCAATTCATGACTGTTAATGGGATACTGCTGTGTTCAATTAGCTGCCTCATTTCACCCACAAAATATACAGTCAACTCACTTTACAGGATATTCTGTGAAGCACTTTGAGGCGTCTCCAAAATGTGATAAGGCGTATATCAAAATGCAAGGACTGTTATTATTATTATGTTCCTAATTGAATCAGTGTCATTATTTTCCCTTTATCTCTGGGTTAAACCCGTTATTCTCCCGCATTATATTTCAGAACAGTAGTGAAGGTTCGGTGATAGTCGGTATGGTTCAGGTGTTTTTCACAGCTGTGGCCGCACTGGTCATGGACAAAGCAGGGAGAAGAGTTCTTCTGGTGATATCGGGTGAGTCTTTATTACCTGAGCTTTCTTGGTGTATTTATACAGTCCCTAGACACAAGGGAATGTTTATTGTCATAGTGTACAGGTCTTAGGATTCACAGTAGCTGTCTAAGATTAAGCTACATCATAGTACGGGCAGTAGATACAACAATAACCAAATTATACTTGTATAGCGCCTTTCACGTCAAGAGGACATCACAAGGCACTGGAAAGTCATTGTTTCAGACCCAAGCTGGGGACAGGGAAGGTGGAGGGAAAGGGAGGGATTTGCAGTGGCCTTTGGGGCCGTTGAAGAGGAAGGTCTTGAGGGCAGGACTTGAAGTAGGCCAGGCAGCAGGACGAGGCAGCAGGACTGCGGGATAGAGTTCCAGAGGATGAGGGTAGCTTGGCTGAAGGATTGCCCACCAATGGTGGAGCGGATGGGTTGGGGGACATGGAGCAAGCCGGAAGCTGCTGAGCGGAGGGGCTGGGCGGGTTGGTAGGGGGTTAGGAGGTCGCGGATGTAGGATGGGGTGAGCCCATGAAGGGATTTGAATGAACAACTTTATGTCTGTAATCTTATTTCCCCTGTTCTGGTTCACAGGGCTGACGATGACCATAAGCACAACACTTTTCGGGGTTTATTTCAAAGTCTGGCACACGCACATCAACAACTTTGCTCCCAATTCTTCTGACCTGCTGGCTGTGCAGAATGCTGTTGAGGCAACACACACTCCTACCTGGCTGCCCCTTGTCTGTCTGGTTATCTTCATAGCAGGTATGTTCTACACGTTATTCTTAGTTGCTTTTCAAATGCTGATGAGCCTACTGTGTACTGCTAACATTTTGTTTCTGTTATAAAAGTTACGTTAGCGATGTTTTAAATAAACGCTGATATCGAATGCAAAGACTATTATTATTATCTTTGCCATCCTATAACATCCCTTTATTATTTGAGTTGTGACCTGCTCAGCGTTCAAAGAGTAAAACAGATTTTATTTTAACATTCTGTGGTAGAATCATAGAATCCTACATTATAGAAGGAAGCCTTTATGTCCAGTGTGAAAGAGCCTGTGTTGGCTCTTTCAAAGAGCTATCCAACCAGCTATCAATAATTACGCTTACGCTTCCAATTTTTCCTTATCAGTCCATGACTGTTTGTGGAACACTGCTGTACTCAATTGAGTGCTGCATTTCGCCCACAAAATACAATGAATGTACTTTACAGTATATTCTATGAAGTGCTTTGAGACACCTCAAAGACATGATATGGCGCTGTATTAAATGAAAGGATTATTATTAACTATCCAATACCATTTTGAAATCTACGGAATCATCTTCCATCACCCTTTCAGGCACGGCATTCCGGATTCTGATTCCAATGACTAGTTTTATTAAGTGACTAAATTCCTTGTCGTCCTCAGGGTTTGCCATTGGCTTTGGTCCCGTTCCGTGGCTGATTATGTCAGAAATCTTCCCGGTCAGGGCTCGAGGCCCGGCCAGTGGGGTGTGTGTTGTCATCAACTGGATGAGCGCGTTTCTCGTCACCAAGGAGTTCCAGGATCTCCTCGTGAGTGCCTCGGCTGTTGTGGTTTTTGAGTGGTTGTAGTTTGATAGTGGGCAAGCGGGATGGAGGAGACACCAGGGAGAGCTGGAAGCCAGGGGAAAAGGGAAGCATTTTATACCCATATAATCATTAGCTGCTGCTGTTTGGCACGTGAGCAGAGATTGAGAGCAGATTTGGTTTCACAGTCTGCCGCACCTGGTAAGTGATACGCAGATTTGTAAAGAGAGCTGGGAGTTGAACAAAAAGTAAATTCACAATTTTTAAAGTGTTTCATTGCTTCAGAATTCTATGCTTTACAATAGTCTTTCAGCACTCTAGGACGCTACCCAACACAAATGCAAGTTGTTGCTTTAGCTGTCCAGTACATTGATTTTTATACATATATACTATATAAAAATCATATATGCATATATATATATACACATATTATTTTAGCCAAACACAACAACAAAATTACACTTATATAGCGCCTTTCACGTCACTTTGAGCCTAGACAAGACCTGGAAATGATCAGTTTTACCCAGAGGAAGGTCAGGCCAGTGGGAGAAGCTCACTCCCAAACTAGAAGAGATGCTCTTGGGGCAGCTTTCTAGGATCTGCATATTTCTACCTCAGTCACTCGCTTACCCCTAACTCCCCGCCCTCCATCCCTCCTGATCCCAACCACCAGCTCACGTGCAGTTCCCTGACTGTCCAGCACTGTGAGACGTCCTCCTGACATGAAAAGCGTTATATAAATGTAAGTTGTTGTTCCAATAAAAAGTCACAATAAAAACTAACTCTTGGTTTTCACTCTAGGACAACATTACTCCGTACGGGACTTTCTGGCTGTTTGGCAGCCTCAGCTTTCTGAGCATCTTCTTCACAGTTTTCTTTGTTCCTGAGACCAAAGGGAAATCGTTGGAACAGATCGAGAACTATTTCAGAGGCTATCCACAGGCTTGAGTTTCCGAACTGTGTGTCACCTCTGTGTCGTATCTGTGCCTAAATGTGCAGATTTTATTTTCAGATTGTTATTAACCCTGGCCAGTACTGTAGCTCTACTCTCCTGTCGACAACTGCACACTGGTTCCATGTTACTGACCAAAATAAATCCTTGGACCGGAAGTAGCAGCTGGGCAGACCTGACGAGACATTTGGATATTTAAGACTGACCTGCGTGATAGCAGTCCTGCACTGAATATTCACTCTTAATATTTAATGTGGTTTACTAAATTTTAACCAAGTTTCCCAGTTTTTAAAGTTATTCCAAATCAATGACGTTTTGTTGCTTGTTGATAAGCATTCCTGATTTTAAGATGGTTCCTGTGATCAGATTGCCCTCCCCTCCCTGCTGTCTCAGTGACTGCCTTGTCAGCCTGAATCCCTCTCCATGGCTGTGGAGGGTTGATGCCAGTCTCCCAGGATTGCGATGGTGGCTTCTCCCTTGCACTGGGAAGCAGTAGGAGTTCGGCAAGCCAAGGCAGCTCTCGATCGTTGCAATTAATCTGGGTTATAAGGGCATAGCATTAGACCCCCACTAAAAGGGAATTAAAACTTAACTGTCCTAGCCTGATCATGTGAACAGATAAACACTGGTTAAAAGCCCACCTACCTGTAAACTACTACATTTTTATGGGGCTATTCTAGGACAGAAGACTGAGCAGACTATTAATGTACAGGTCTGTTGTCTTCAAGAGGAAATTGTCATATTTAATGCAGATTGTGTTCTGGACTGTTAACTATTTTTAAATCTGAAGTTTTAATAAAGTATAAGCTAGACTTTCAACAAGGATCATTGTCAATGAGCTACCTCACTGAACAACACATTGTTTGTAAAAGGCAGAAAAAGTTACAGTCGCGGAGAACTTTGTCGTTTGAAATGTGAGGCATGTTTTGTTTGGGGAAAAAACACTGATTTGTCAGAATAAAACTAATTTGTTTAACGTACATTAAGACTGAGCCTGAGTAGTTGTCTGAACAACCCAAACCCTGTTTTGCTTCTAGGAACATAAAGCAAGATGTTGCTCTTGTGATCTATCTTTCAACACATTGTTAAATCCTCTTGATGCGAAAGGCATTACACAAATGCAATTGTTTGTTGTTGTTTGAGCCCTAAGGAGCAAACCTGCATACATGTTAAACAGAGTTAATAATAATAATAATCTTTCATTTTGATATAGCGCTTTTCACATTTTATTGACATCTCAAAGCGCTTCACAGAATAAAGTCTAAAGTGAATTTGACTGTATATGTGTGGGCGAAATGCGGCAGCCAATTGCGCACAGCAGTATCCCACAAACAGTCATGGATTGAAATGACCAATTTTTATTATTGTGGTTTTTTGGGGACGGAATATTATTAGGAGGGGGGGAAGAGTAATATGTCATGTTTATCATAATAATTACACTTATAGTAATAATAATCTTTGCATTTGATATAGCGCTTTTCACGTCTTCTAGGTGTCTCAAAGCACTTCACAGAATATACTGTAAAGTGAATTGACTATATTTGTGGGCAAAACACGGCAGCCAATTCCGCACAGTAGTGTCCCCACAAACAGTCGTGGATTGAGTGATGAATCAGTCTAGGTTACAAGCACCTTATCACGTCTTTGACATCTCAAAGCTCTTCATAGGAGATACTTGCCCAGTGAATTCACTATATTTTGTGGATGAACTGTTCAGGGACTTCATCCTCTCACACAAAGTAATGTCCACCTCTCAAAAGTGCCTTTAGGTTCTTGGCAGTATTTTTTGGATTCCGTGTTGATTTGCTCTGACATGTGGAGTGTAGGAGATGAATATTGCATGGGTACAGAGTGTGGGATAGCTGCTCTGGGGAGCAGGGCAATGCTGCGGCAGAAACACAAGGTCACTTGGAGGTTGCAATTTTGTGTCTCCTAATCTTTTTTTCTCCAAACGTTGCCCATATTTATCCATTGGAGAGCCAGTGAGTGCCTCTGAGACGCTGCCCTGCGTGAGGGCACTATATAATTAATAATAATCCTCGCAGTTTGATATAGCGGCTTTTCACATCTTATCAACGTCTCAAAGTGCTTCAGCATATACTGTAAAGTGAATTGACTATATTTGTGGGCGAAACACTGCAGCCAATTGCACACAGCAGCGTCCCCACAAACAGTCGTGGATTGAAATCACCAATTTTATTGTGGGGTTTTTTTTGGATGGATTATTAGGTATGTGGAGTGAGGAAACTTGCCCATGGTTTCGCCCTGACCTGCCTGGATGTTGTTGTCTGAGGTTAACGAGATGTTAACCTGCCTTTGGGAACATTATTCTCTGCATTTTTCTCACAATTTTTTCAATGATTATCCAGTCCACTGTGGAGACACATCCCCCTCCACACATGAGCTGTTTATCCCGCAGGTCAACCTTCTCCATTGATGGAGAGAGCAGACTTGTGGGGAGATTTGTCAAAGCATGGCTAATGTTTCCAGCGTGTCAGACAATAAGTTAAGTTGTAGAACGCCTTTCACGTCGGGAGGATGTCCCAAGGCATTGAATTTTAGGGGAAAGATTGAAGTGACGATGGGATGTGCTTGGAAGAAGGGGAAGGAAATGGAGGAGTATCTCACCATTTCTGGCCACAGGTTCCATTGCCCACATCACCGAACGGATCGACTTCAAGATCCTCACACTCATGTTCAAATCCCTGGTTCCTCCCTATCTCTCCGACCTCCTCACTCCCCAATCCAGGGCCCAACGCCTCCGCTCCCTACCCTGCGTGGAGAGTGCTATATTATAAGTGCAAAATAGTTGTTGAGTAAGGAGATAGACGAAGTGAGGACCTAGAGTGACTAGAGCCACATCACCACCACCACAGAGGTTAGTTAGGTCGTGAGGTATGGAGGAAGGTGTTAATAATAATAATTTTGCATTTGATATAGTGCTTTTCGCATCTTATCAACATCTCAAAGCGCTTCACAGAATAGACTGTAAAGTGAATTGACTATATTTGAGGGCGAAATGTGGCAACCAATTGCACACAGCAGCGTCCCCACAAACAGTTGTGGATTAAAATGACAAATTTTTATTATTGCACGTTTTTTTTTGGACGGATTATGATTAGGCGGGTGGAATAAGGAAACTTGCCCAAGGTTTCGCCCTGACCTGCCTGGATTCGATCACAGGTCTCGCGCTTGAAAGGGCGAGTGCTTTAACCATTGAGCTGTAGGAGCTCCACGATTGTCGGGTGGTATGGCTTCAATCAAGGGGGCGAGGAATTAGCAACATTCAAATAACCGCCTACAAGAGAGTGTGTTTCTCCAGCGCTGAAATCCCAGCAGGAGAAACGTTCAGAGATTGCCACCAACCCAATCTATGTTGAAGAAGTTTGTGTTTGCTGCCCTCCCAACATATTAAATCTCTGCCCGAACTGTGAGATTGGTGGTTTTCGCTGCCCCGTGTTCACTGGGCTCTTGCGCTCGGATTGTTGCCAATTCAATATTCATTGAAAATGTGATCTTTTTAGATGAATTAATAAACAGGGCAGACAAAACAAAATCCATATTTATTCTTAGCAGCGCTGATGTGAAGGCAGAAAGCCTCTGCTGTCAAAACGGAATCACATCACTGCATTACGTGACTGTCAGTTTCTATTTGACCATCTTGGAATCTAACGGGGGCAGACAGCAGGGTTTGTTCCTGTTTGCTGTGAATAATCCAGGCTCCTGCCTGAATCACCAAACCGCACCACAGTTTCTGCGTGCCACACTCACTCTGGAATCAATCAAATGTTTGCGTTTGCTTGCTGTGAATGTAGTTATTTTTAATTCCTCGAGGGACATTAGCAAGGATTAAAAATGTTTTAAAGGATTAATAACAGGCATCCAAGTGTTTTGTGTCAAGCGCCTTATCGTGTCATCGAGAGGTCTTAAAGCACCGCACAGGGTTCTGGGTGGAAGTGTAGTTACTGGGCACGTTTGTAGGTGAGCGCAGGAGCCAATTTGCGCACAGCAATGTCCCACAAAAAGACGTAAAGTGAACAACCAATTTCAGTTGTGGGGATTTGTTTCAGCGCCTTGGGATGTCCTCCCGACGTGAAAGTTGCTCTCTAAATGTAACTTTGTTGTTGTTGTTGGATAGGTCACCGGATACGTGGGAGAGAGAAACCTGTGGGAATAGGAGGAATTTTTAATGACCAAACCATTTTTATGATAATCCGATCTCTCATGCCTACAACAATAAGTACCACAAAGTTACATTTATAGAGCGCCTCTCACGTCAGGAGGATGTCCCAAGGTGCTGAACAGTCAGGGGTCGAGAACCGAGCATGGGGGAGGGGTGGGGTAAGAGTGAGGGGAGCCAGAGAGGTGGGAGGGCGGCTGAAGGCACGGTCGAAAACGAGAGTCTTGAGACCGGCCTTGAAGGAGGCGAGGGAGGAAGCGAGGCGGTGCGACTGTGGGATCCAGAGTGTGGGGGCAGAGAAGCTGAAACCATGGCCACCAATGGTAGATCGGGGGACATGGAGCAGACCGGAGCCCGCTGAACAGAGGGAGCGGGCACATTGGTAGGGAGTCAGCAGGCCGGACAGTTAGGAGGGGGCAAGGCCATGGATGGCCATGAAACCAAGCACAAGGATCTTGAATTTGATTCTCTGGGGGATGGAGAGCCAATGGAGCCGGGCGAGGGTGGGAGTGATGGGGTCACAGAGCCTGGTGCGGATAGAAAACACGAGCTGCAGAGTTTTTAATGATCGTTTCGCCACAAAACACACAGTGACTTCAATGTACAGTATATTCTGCGAAGCACTTTGAGACATCCCAGCGCACGTGATAAGGCGCTATAATTCTTCCATCTCGAATTAATGACAAACTGGCCGGTTTGCTTAAATTCTTAAAATCTAATTTTGTCAGCAAATCAATCATTTTAACCAGATCAAGTTAAAAGTGATTCATAAACTTCATTCAATCAGGCATCAGAGCTATGAAGTGCCCACAGGCTATCAGTAAGCATCTTTATTTAATCATATTTCAGTCATTCTAAATGTCCTCCTAAATTGTCATATAGAATTCAGGGCAATCTTTAATTCCTTTTCGTGTGGAATGTAACATCTCTTATAATTGCCAGGCCGGCTCGGTTGCCACCACCCATTGTCTCCAGATCAGAAGGTTGAGCCTTTTCAGTCAGTGAAAAGTCACTGCGTGCAACTCGGCTGCCGGGTTTGCCCTCAGAATACACACTTTGCAGCATATCCCGTGCGGTGCGTTTGAGATATAATAATAATCCTTGCATTTGATACACAGCACTTTTCACGTCTTATCGCCATCTCAAAGCGCTTCACAGAATATACTCAGAATATAAGTGAATTCTCTGTATATCTTGTGGGCGAAACTAGGCAGCCAATTGCGCATAGTAGCGTCCCCCACAAACACGCGTGGATTTAAATAACCAATTTTCATTTTTGTTGTTTTTTTGGGGGAATAAGGAAACTTGCCCAAGGTTTCGCCCTGATCTGCCTGGATTCGAAGACAGGTCTCATGCTTGTCAGGCGAGCGCTCTAACCACTGAGCTACAGGAGCTCCTAATACGTTGCAACGTAAGACAAACATAGCTCCTGAAATCAACAGTGCAAGTGAGACTGTTCAGACTGCGCAGAAACGGTTTGACAAGATACCTGGTGAACAAAACAGCCTCCTGCGGAAAAATAGCTATTTTAGGAAGTTGAAACAGACTAAGAAAAGTAACATCCATTCATATGTAATGTGGCGGTGTGATTAGTCTGGCTGACTGGTCACTGAAAACCATTAACAAGTTATCTCTACAGAAGTGAATTAAACTGGAATAACATAACGGCAGCCTGTATTTATAAGGCCCTTCACACAGAGTAGCTTCTCAAAGCGCTTCACAGAATATACAGTGCTGTAAAGCGAATTGACTGTATGTTTCTGGGTGAAACGCGGCAGCCAATTGCGCACAGCAGCGTCCCCACAAACAGCCGTGGATTGAAATGCCCCAAATTTATTGCTTTTCTCAAGAGATTACTATAATAATCCTATCACTGCTAATAATAATAATTGAGCTCACATTTGACTCAGTGTCTGGAATTATTATTATTATCTCCTTGCACTTGATATAGTACCTTATCACGTCATTGAGATGTTACAAAGCGCTTCACAGAATCTACTGTCAAGTGGAGTCACTGTGTGTGGGTTGACATTCCATGTTTGTCCACATGGTGCGTCAGTCACATGGACCTCAGACAAGCTCGGTGTGTGTCTGTGTTCTGCATGTTATGTGTGCATGCGTGTGTTGTGTATGCTGTATATGTGTGTGGTGTGTGCGTGTGGTATGTGGGTTGTGTGTGCGTGTGGTGTGTGTGTGTGTGTCCCTCCGTTCAGCGGCCTGGGGCCTGCTCCGTGTTAATAATTAATTACGGATAATAAATAGATTTTACTGAAGCGTTTTTTTTCACAAAGACGCTGCAAAAGCCGACCTCAAAAGTTTCCATACATCGTCGAACGTGGACAGAAAATTCAAATAAAACTTCAACTCGCGTAACAAAAAATATTCAATTCATCAGGTAAACCCACCCAAAGTTGCGGAGAGAGAGAAAAAAAAAGTTTTTATTTTTATTTTTTAAATATCATTTATTTTCATTTCAACAAACAAAAAATTATAATATACAGACATATACAGCCGTGATCAACAGCACTGAAAATAGGTACAGTATTTGTGTAGGTATCAATCTCAAATCCTTCTCAGAGGCAACAATTTTTTTCACAATACATCTTTACGTATAGATTACTTGGCATTAAAAACAATGGCATTACAATATTTTAAGACAATTGGTGGATTTTTTTGTTTTTTAAATGTTTCCATCACAGAAGGCTCAGTAAGGGTTCAGACAGAACAAGTTTAGCGACTGTCAAAAAATAATAAGAAGAATAAGAATAAATCATCATAATCATTAAAAAACAACAAGCACGAGATCCCAGGGTGGTTTCTAGAGAGACCGACGGACACACACCTCCGAACCTCACCTCGGGACAAAACGTTGTTTCGTCCGCGACGAGATAAATACTTTTAATAATAAATAACGAGTTCAATCACCTGCAAAAATATTCCGCACTTCTGTCAAGGCTCGAGTTTAGTGTAGATTTCACATTAAATAGGAGAACCGAGGTTTCTGGTCTTAAGGGAGTAAAGGGTGAAGGACGGAACGGAACAGAACAGAACAGCGCACACATGCACTATACAGTTTTGGCGGGTGGGGGGGCTGGGGGGGGGGCTGGGGGGGTGGGGGGGGGGCTGGGGGGGTGGGGGGGGGTGCTGGGGGGGTGGGGAGGCTGGGGGTGTGGGGGGGGTGGGGGGCAGGGGGGCTGGGAGTTACAGGTTTGTCGCGGGGGGAAAGGACTATTTTTTTTGCCGTATGTCAAACAAAAAGAGGACAAATCATCTTGGGGAAGGGGGAGGTAGGGAGGGGGGATTTGGGGGTTGGGCAAGGGAGGGAGTTAGTGAGAGAAGGTGGAGCGAGGGAGTAGGAGAGAGGGAGGGAGAGAGGGAGGGAGGGAGGGATGGCATGAGGGAAGGCATAGGAAGGGCATAAGGGAGGGAGGTAGGGCATGAGGGGGGAGGGAGGGCATGAGGGAGGGCATGAGGGAGAGAGGGCATAAGGGGGGTGAGGAAGGATGGGAGGGCATGAGGGGAGAGGGAGGTAGGCAGGAATGGCATAAGGGAGGGAGGGCATGAGGGAGGGAGGGAGGGAGGGAGGGAGGGAGGGAGGGAGGGAGGGAGGGAGGGAGGGAGGGAGGGAGGGAGGGAGGGAGGGAGGGAGGGAGGGAGGGAGGGAGGGAGGGAGGGAGGGAGGGAGGGAGGGAGGGAGGGAGGGAGGCCAACAATGCTACCATCACTTTAGATCAATGACATCTTCGTCGAAGGAAGTGTTGAGTTTGAAGGGAGTGCTGAGGGCTGAGTTCTCCTCTGGCTGACCCCCTGACTCCGGCTCCGAGCTGCTCGACAAGTGTCGCTGCTCTTCGCCCTCCGCCTCGCTCGCTTCCGGAAGGATCCTGGCGTGGAGAGGAGAGAGGAATGGGGAAGGACGTTTGGGGTTTTACCGTCACACCATTAATAATAATAATTATTAATAAAAATATGATATATATCACATTGTAACAGTACATTATTTTCCATTAAAATATAGTGAATAATATATTAAGTTATAACAATGTACTATTATATTATTTTACATTCCCTTATTCTGTAATACAACAACAAAATTACATTTGTACAGCGCCTTTCATGTCAGGAGGATATGTAATAATCCTTGCATTTCACATCTTATTGACGTCTCAAAGCGCTTCACAGAATATACTGTAAAGTGAATTGACTGTATATTTGTGGGCGAAACGCGGCAGCCAATTGCGCACAGCAGCGTCCCCCACAAACAGTCGTGGATTGAAATGACCAATTTTATTATTGTGGCTTTTTTGGACAGATTATTATGAGGTGTGTGTGTGCACGTTTGTGTGTGGGTGGGTGTGGTGTGTGTGTGTGTGTTGTGCATGTTATGTATGCATGTGTGTGTGTTGTGTATGCTGTATATGTATGTGTGTGTGGTGTATGTGTGTGTGGTGTGTGTGTGTGTGGTATGTGGGTTGTGTGCGTGTGCTCTGTTTGTATCCCCCTCCGTTCAGCGGGCTCTGGTCTGCTCCGTGTTCCCTGCCTGACCTGCCCTACCATTGGCGGACGGGCTTTCAGGCTCTCTGCTCCCACACTGTGGCACTCCATCCCAGTCCCTTCGCCTCGCTCCCTCCCTCTCCTCCTTGAAGGCCGGTCACCAGACCCCCCTCTTCAATGGTGCCTTGGGACGTCCTCCTGATGTGAAAGGTGCTCTATAAATGTAATTTTGTTGTTGTTGTGTGTGTGTGAATGAGTGAGTGTGCGCGCGAATGTGTGCGTATATATTTCAGCCAATATGGCGGCCGCTTTGGGCAAGACACACAAACCCTCCCCCGCCCAGGTTTCCTTCCTACCTGTCGATGCTGGCCGTGCTCAGGACCCCCGGCCTGGCCTCCTCCTCCACCGGTTTCCGGTTCCGCTTCTTGGCTTTGGGGGCGCTGTCCACTTTGGGTGCGGTGGCTTCGCCCATCAGCCCTGAGTTCGAACCAGAACAAAGATTCAGAGACTTCTTCCCTCCCCAGCCCTCGCCCCAGCCTTCAGATAACTTCTGATGATCTTCCTCTTTGACGGTGCCCAAGGCACGGGGAGGAAAGTCATCAGGAGTGATTTGAAGGGATTGCTTCAGGTTCCTGTAGCTCAGTGGTGAGAGCAGTCTCGCCCTTGCAAGCGCGGGAACTGTGTTCGAATCCAGTCAGGGTCAGGGCCAAATCTTGGACAAGTTTCCTTACTCCACACACACACACACACACACACACACACACACTCACAACTAATATTAATCCGTCCAAAGGAAAACCCCACGATAATAAAAATTGGTCATTTCAATCCTCGGCTGTTTGTGGGGGACGCTGCTGTGCGCAATTGGCTGCCGCGTTTCGCCCACAAATATACAGTCAATTCACTTTACGGTATATTCTGTGAAGCGCTTTGAGACGTCTAGAAGACGTGAAAAACGCTACATCAAATGCAAGTATTATTATTATTATTACTGTATTATTATTGATGTGTAAATGCAAGTTGTTGTTGTTGGTGGTGTAGGTGATGGGATGGATCGTGTCTCACCCAAGAGCTCTTTCCGTGTCCTGCAAGCGATCTCCTTGATCTCCATGCGGGTCAGTGACAGGGAGTGGGTGACCGGGAGGGTTGAGGTGACTCCAGAGGTAGGGGTGGTGACGAGCTTTGGGGTGAGTGGAGATTTCAGAGGCCTTTCGATGCTGCGCCCGACCAGGCTGCTCAGAGGAATCTTATAAACGTTCTTCCACTGGATCTCAGCTTCAAACACAAACGGCCATCCCTCAACCGGGTTCAGGAGTCAAGATAGCCCGTCCCTCCTTTCCTTCGCTCCCTCATTTCCTCCGCTCCCTCCATCACACCCCTCCCTCCCTCCCTCCCTCCCTCCCTCCCTTTCCCCGCCTCCCTCCCTTCCTCCCTCACCTCCCCTCTCCCTGCCTTCTCCCTTCCCTCCTCCCTCCCGCTCTCAAAAGCTTCGGCAAGTTTCGTTACCCTGCACACGCCTGATAATAATCCCTCAGGAAAATAAAGCAATAATAAATCGGTCATTTCATTCCACGGCTGTTTGTGGGGACGCTGCTGTGCGCAATTGGCCGCCGTGTTTCGCCCACAAAATATACAGTCAATTGACTTTACAGTATACTCTGGGAAGCGCTTTGAGACGTCGATAAGATGTGAAAAGCGCTGTATCAAATGCAAGGATTATTATGATTATATTCTGGGAAGCGCTTTGAGGCGTCTTGACGATGTGATGACTCAGGCACTGTATCAAACGCATTCATTGTTACTTTTATAAATGAATGGCTAACAAAACACCAGATCAATCAATAGCGAGCGAGGGAGGGGCGTGCGTAGCTTACCCTCCCCCGGGGTAGGGGGTAATGCGGGGGGTAGGGTGGGGGGCAGGTCATGGCTGGTCGGAGTCTGTGGTGAGTTGTGACAACTGCTCTCCCTCGAGCTGCTGCTGGACACTGTGTTGACCGAGGCCGCACACGCAAAGTAAATATCCGACTGTAATCAGAGAGAGAGAGGGGGGGGGTGTCAGAGAGAGAAAGGCTCAGACAGAGAGGGGGGGGGGGGCTGAGGGGGTCGGGGGGACAATAGCCGAGTGAGAGAGAGAGAGAGAGAAAGAGAGAGAGAGGGGTGGGAGGTTCGTGAGAGAACAGCTGAGACAGAAATAGACCGATCGACCAACCGATAGTGATACATAGAGTGATAGATAGAGTGATTCTTAGAGTGGTTCATAGAGACACAGAGAGAGAGGGAGAGCTGGTGAGGGAGAAACACTCAGGAGAGAGAGGGCACAGTTCAAAGAGATAAAAAATCAGAGCGAGAGACAGAGAGAAAACACGAAACGACATCACACTAAAGGGCCATAAAGCGCTTTACAGTATATCGTGTGACGTGTTTTGAGACGTCTGAGCGATGTGATCGGGCGCTGGGTCAGATGCAAGGATTATTATTATTATTATCTCTGTTATTACTGGAGCAAACGGGAATGAAAGTGGAGCTGTGCTGAGCTGTGGGTGAAGTCGCTCTGGCGGTCCGAGGCTGGGGGTCCGAGGGCAGGGCGAGGGGGTTCGGGGGACTGGTGGGGGGGGGGGGGGGGGGGCAGTGACGTACCCGGGAGGCTGCGAGGCTGAGCTCGGGCAGCACGGCTGTGTGCACCAGATTCCCGTTGACCACTAGACGGATCTCGATGGAGTCGGTGGTGAAAGCCAGAATATAGGGAAACGCACAGACTGCGGAGCAGAGGAACAGAGGCAATGTCAGCTCAGTGACCCATTCCCCCCACCCCATCAAAAACACCCCCACACACACATACACCCCTGTCTCCAACACCCCACCTCCCCCCCACACACCTCTCCCTCCACATACATACATCCCTCCCCCCACCTCCCCCAAATACAGCCCCAAACACATATACACCTCCCCACACACCCCCCACCCCCACCTCCACATAGCCCCCACATACCCCCCGCTTCCTACACACACCCCTCCATCCCACACTCGCCACTTTTCCCAACACAGACTCCTCTGCCCATAACCCCCTGCCCCCCACCGTCCCCCAAACACATCCCTGCAACCCATACAACACCCACCCACCCCCCCATCTCCTTTCCCTCCCACTGGTACACCCCCTGCACCCCTCGACACCACGCCCCCACACTACCCCAGCCCTGGGCTGGGCTGCCCCGTGTGTGGGTGGGTAGCCCTGGGCTGCCCCGTGTGTGGGTGGGTAGCCCTGGGCTGCCCTGTGTGTGGGTGGGTAGCCCTGGGCTGCCCTGTGTGTGGGTGGGTAGCCCTGGGCTGCCCTGTGTGTGGGTACCTATGTGGTTGGGAGCTTGGTTCCAGCTGAAATGGAAGTCGGAGGCCGAGGGCTGGAGCAGAGGGGAACCCCCGTTGAAAGTGCAGACCTTTTTGTAGTAACAGATATCTGTAAAACAACAGCACAGCGCACAGCTCAGAGAGAGGGGGAGGGAAAGAGAGAGGGAAGGAGAGGGAGAGAGGAGGGGAGAGAAGTGGGGGAGAGGGAAGGAGAGGGGGAGAGAGAGAAAGGTGGGGGAGAGGGAAGGAGAGGGGGGGGTCTTATGTTGGAAGAGGCGGCCAGAGGAGATTAAACAACAACAACAAGTTGCATTTACACAGCGCCTTCCATGTCAGGTGGATGTCTCGAGGGGCTGGACAGTGGAGGGTTTGCTGACTATTGGGGGATTGCATTGGAGTCAAGAGGTGGGAAAGTGATCAAAGTCAACCATGAAGAAGAAGAAGGTCTTGCGAAGGGGCTGAAAGGCGCGTGGGGGGGGGGGGGGGGCGGAGGGGCTCCGAGATGAACTTCCTATGTGTGGGGGCAGAGCGCCATGAGCGTGAGGACTTACAGTTATAACACAGCAACAGCCCAGCTTCCCCGTCTTCATACAGGTCGACAGCGGACACAAAATTCACCTGGAAAAGGCAGGTTCACAGTGAGAATCATTTACACCTGAGACTGAGCGTGAAGCTGACCTTAGCCCCCCCCCCACCATTCACTCCCCCATCCACCCCCCCACACACACCCCCCCCCACACCACCCCACCTCTCACCCTGCTCACCAGCACCTCTCCCATCTCCCTGCACCTCCTCAAACCTACACCTACTGACCCACAGCCCTGCCAACTGAGCGAAGCAGAAAACCACAACAACAACAAAAGTATATTTGTACAGCGTCTGTCACGTTGGGTGGATGTCCCAAGGGGCTAAACCATTAGGTTACCAATCAGTCTCCGTTAATGGGCTCAGCACTGTAAGGCTTGAGATGCCAAAAGCCTCAGCCAGGTCACCCTCAGGGGTTGGGGGTGAAGCTGCGGTTGGGGTGAGGGTTTGGAGTGAGGCTGTGGGTGAGGCTGGGGGTGAGATTGTGGTTAGTGGGTGAGGGTTGGGGGGTGAGGCTGGGAGTGAGGATGTGGTTAGCGGGTGAGGGTTGGAGGTGAGGCTGGGGTTTGGGGGGTGAGGGTTGGAGGTGAGGCTGGGGGTTCGGGGTGAGGCTGGGATGAGGGTTGGTGATTGGGGGGGTTCACGTTGACCCCTGGGGAGGGGAGTGGGTGTGGGGTATGTGTGTGTTAGGGTCGGGGTCTGCGCTCAGGGCCCACCTTGCTGGCGTCCACATGGTGTAGTCTGTATGACTCTCCCGTGCTCTCATTCACCAGGTCAAACTGGTGTCTGTACGCCACGCAGATCAGGTTGTCGTTCTCCCTGGTCGGGCCGTCAACCAGCGTCATCACCACTGGGGGGTCTGACAGGCAGATCTCCTGCAACAGCGTCCATCAGTCAATCAGTCAATCTCCCAATCCATCAACGGTCGGTCGGTCGGTCAGTCAAGTCAAATTAAATCCAACAAAATCAGTCAATAAATTAATCGTTAAAATCAAATCAATCATGCCCTGAAGACACAGTTACAACAACAACAGCAACAACATCAACCAAATCACATTTTTTAAAGAGCGCCTTCCACGTCAGAGGACGTTTCCAAGGCGCTGAAGAAGGCCTGGCCGAAGAGGGAGGGGAGAGGAGGGGAGGGGATGGGAGGGGGATGGATGGTGACGGGAAGTGCGTACCCTGATATACTGGAACTCCTCGACGGGAGACTGTGGCGGGGCTGGCGGGGCTGCCCCAGGGTGTCTGGCCTCGCGCAACACTTCTTAGTGATGAGCAGCAATTTGTTGCGGATGGCAACCACGATCCTCAGCTCGGAGCCGTGATGGGTGTTAATGGCGTAGAGATAGCAGCCTGCGCACAGAGGGGAGTAATTAACACTGAGAGACAGTCACTGAGAGAGAGAGAGAGAGAGAGAGAGAGAGAGACAGCCTGTGATAGAGAGAGAGAGAGAGAGAGAGAGATAGAAAGAGACACTCCAATAGAGAGAGAGAGACAGCCTGTGATAGAGAGAGAGAGAGAGTGAGGAGATAGAAAGAGACACTCTAATAGAGAGAGAGAGACCGCAATAGAAAGACGAGAATTATTACCCCCAAAAGTGATCCGCCAATCGACTAACAACTGGTTTCGTACTTAATAATAATAATCCTTCCATTTGATACAGTATAGTATTTTTCACATCTTATCGACGTCTCAAAGCGCTTCACAGAGTAGACTGTAAAGTGAATTGACTGTATATTCGTGGGCGAAACGCGGCAGCCAATTGCACACAGCAGAGTTCCCCCCAACCCCACAAACAGTCGTGGATTGAAATGACCAATTTTTTTTTATTACTGTGGGTTTTTTGGGGAGGGATTATTATTAGGCGTGTGGAGTAAGGAATTTTTTTTGCTGGGTATAAATAGAGGTGTGTGGAGTAAGGAAACGTGTCCAACGTTTTACCCTGACCGGGAATCGAACCCAGGTCCTCTCGTTTGGCGAGGTGAGCGCTCTAACCAACCAGTGAGCTACATACAGGAATCCACAATAGAGAGAGGGGGAGACTGTGATTAGAGGTGAGCTGGAGTCTGTTTCCCCCTCTCCCTCCCGCCACCCCTCCGTGCCAACCTCACACACTCACCTTTTGTTTTCTCGAGTTTATTGTCTTTACAGTCAGCCTTGGTCCTGGCTGCCTGTCTCTCCTCCACCACCTTCCCAATGGCACTCAGCCTGAACACAAACAAACGTGCATCTTTCCCTGGGGAGAAACACACACACACACACAGCAATCAGCCTAGACACATAACGGAAGGAACAAGAGAGAGAGAGAGAGGGAGGGAGGGAGGGAGGGAGGGAGGGAGGGAGGGAGGGAGGGAGGGAGGGAGGGAGGGAGGGAGGGAGGGAGGGAGGGAGGGAGGGAGGGAGGGAGGGAGGGAGGGAGGGAGGGAGGGAGGGAGGGAGGGAGGGAGAGAGAGGAGCGAGAGAGGGGTGGAGAGAGAGAAAAAGTGGGGGGCAGAGAGAGAGGGACGGAGGGATGGAGAGAGACAGGTAAAGATAGAGAGAGGGAGGGAGGGAGAGAGAGGCAGGTAAAGGTGGAGCGAGGCTGTGGTCACTGACCTTTATCTGCTCGGGTCAGGAGGAGATCCTGAGTTTCGAGGACGTCGACCTGTTTGACGGGCAGCGAGCGATCAAACACGGGCACCGCCGTCTGTCCCTCTGAGCAAACACACAGCGCAGTCACTACACAGCGCAGTCACTACACAGCGCAGTCACTACACAGCGCAGTCACTACACAGCGCAGTCACTACACAGCGCAGTCACTACACAGCGCAGTCACCACACCATCTCACAGCCTCCACAGAGGCAATAATCCCAGTGCCTCAATCAGCCCCGTATCATGTCTCCAAGACGGTTTGAAGCTCGACCGGGAATTTACTGTGAAGTTTGGTGACTTTGTGGGAAAATTTACCCGTGAAGGACAGTGAGTGAGTGATTCGTAAGCAAACTGCGCATTTTGCCAATTATAATAATAATAATAATCCTTGCATTTGATATCGCGCTTTTCACATCTTATCGACCTCTCAAAGCGCTTCACAGAATATACTGTAAAGTGAATTGCCTGTACATTTGTGGGCGAAACGCGGCAGCCAATTGCGCACAGCAGCGTCCCCCACACACAGCCGTGGATTGAAAATGACCAATTGTATTATTGTGGTTTTTTTTGATTATTATTAGGCGTGTGTGTGCGTGCGTGCGTGCGTTGAGTAAGGAAACTTGCCCAGGGTTTCGCTCTAACCTGCCTGGGTTCGAACACAGGTCTCACGCTTGTAAGGCGAGCGCTCTAACCACTGAGCTACAGGAGCTCCAATTGCGCACAGCAACATCCCACAAACAGCCACGGAATAATTGTTTTCAATTTGTTTCCTTGGAGCACAAACAGCCACAAACAGCCACAGACAGCCACAGACAGCCACCAAGCGAGAGACCAATTTCAACCACTGTCGGTCCAGACAGCTTTGAGGAGAGGACCCTGGTTAGTGTCACGGGAAGGTTAAACCTATAGAACTGGCTCCGCTAGAGAGTTGGTGGAAGGAGAAACACCCAATACTTTTTAAATGCAAATGGGATAGATTTCTGTTAAGGATCAATGCATTGGTATCCTGCGTATGGGTAGTTTGGGGGACATTGACATGTGCTAGCCAGGCGAGGAGGGAGAGGGATGGGAGAAAGCAGGGGGGGAGAGAGAGAGAGAGAGAGAGAGAGAGAGCGAAGGTGGTGGAAGGCGAACTTGATGGATCTTTTTCCATCCAGCAATTCCTGTGGAAAGGGCAAGGAAACAACAACAACAACATTACACTTGTACAGTGCCTTTCAAGCCAGGAGGACGTCCCAAGGTGCTGGACAGTTACTACTTCAGACCCGAGCTGAGGATGGGGCGGGGGTAGGAGGGAAGGGGTGGGGGATTAGGAGGTGCCAATGGGTCCATCGAAGAAAGGAATGGACCGAGAAGGGAAGAGGAGAAGATGGTTTTGCTGCTGAATGGGGGGGGGGGGGGGGGGGGTGAGGGGGGAGTCTCGAGGCAACACTAACCTTCCAGTAAGATCACCCCGGACTCGGTGGAGATGAGCAGAGCTGGACCCCAGGAATCACTGCAGATGATTTCGTGGGGGAAGTTACTGCAGAAACACTGCGATTCCCAGGGCTCCAGGGAGAGATGAACAGCGAGAGAGGGAGAGAGAGAGAGAGAGAGAGAGAGAAAGGGGTCGAATGTTATATGCCTGATTATATATCACATACTCACAGTCTATCACATGCAGAGTCACACACCACAGGCACACACACACACAAACACGCTACGCATTTCAAAGCACTTTACAGAGTATACTATAGAGTGAATCGGCTGTGTATTTGTGGGCAAAACACACATTCACATCTGCACTCGCACACACCACACCCACACACACTGCCTACACACATACAATAGTAATAATTACAATACTGGTGATCCTTGCACTTGATATAGCGTGGGCGAGATGCTTAAAAGCAGGATATACCGGAAAGTATAATGACTATGTAATTTGTGAATGACACGCAGCAGCCAATTGCACATAGCAGTGTCCAACAAACAGGAGCACACACACATACATAATAATAATTATGTACGTCTTCTAGACGTCTCAAAGCGCTTCACAGAATATACTGTAAAGCAAATATTGTATATTTGTGGGCGAAATGCGGCAGCCAATTGCGCACAGCAGCGTCCCCCGCAAACAGTCGTGGATTGAATTGACCAATTTCATTATTGCGTTTTTTTGGAGGGATTATTATCAGGCGCGCGTGTGGAATAAAGAAACTTGCCCAAGGTTTCGCCCTGACCTGCCTGGATTCGAACACAGGTCTCACGCTTGTAAGGCGAGCGCTCTAACCACTGAGCTACAGGTCTGCACTATCGCACATGCACACACCACACAGTCACACACACCACTCACGTATAGACACGCTACACGCACACACACACACTTTTGACAGAGGGCACAGGGGATTAACATCTCTCACGAACAGCGGCATCTCTAGCAATGCAGCATCTCTAGCAATGCAGCCACCACCCCCCCCCACCCCTCCACCCCCCCTCCCACTACACCCCCCCCCTCCCCCTCCCACTCCCCCCCCCCTCACAGGGGCGTTTGTCTGGCCTGGAGTATCTCACAGCAGGGAGGATGCTGTCAGTCACTGCACTCACCTCTTTCCTGTACATCCCTGTGGTCACCAGGCTGGTGGGAGCATCGCCTCGAACAATTGTCTTCAGTTTAAGAACCTAAACACAGAGAAGGTTTGGCCTTAGGCAACAACAACAACAACAACAACAACAACTTGCATATTCACAGCGCCTTTCACACAGCAGGGTCTCACAGCAACGTGGGGCTCAGCACAGGGAGTCCCCAACACACTGGAATTAACCAGCGACGGGAAGGATCCCTCGTTGATTCATAACTAACGTTAATCATGTTAACCCACGATGTTTGGCAGCTGGACAGAGGGCAGTGCTGGAGGCTGCAGTGTCGGGACGACTCCACCAGAGGCCGCCACCTGCTCACCACAGCTGCTCATTACATAATAATATAAGAAGAAGATTCCCTCGCCTTTGATGTGGCTCTTTTCACAATCTCATCACGGTCTCAAAGAGCTTCACAATGTATTGTAAAGTCAATTGACTGTACGTGGCAGCCAGTTGCGCGCGGCAGCGTCCCCCCCACGAACAGTCGTGGATTGAAACAAAACCATTTTTATTATTGTGTTTTTTTTTGGAGGGATTATTATTAGGCGTGTGCGTGCGTGTGCGTGTGCATGGTGTGTGCGTGTGTGTGTGTGTGTGTGGTGTGTGCATGGTGTGTGCGTGTGTGTTTGCGTGTGCGTGTGTGCGTGTGTGTGTGTGTGTGTGTGGAGTAAGGAAACTTGCCCAAGGTTTCGCCCTGACCTGATTGGATTCGAACACGGGTCTCAGGCTTGTAAGGCGAGCGCTCTAACCACTGAGCTACAGGAGCTCCACTTCATCATCATCATAATAATAATCCTTGCGTTTGACACAGCGCCTTAGCACATCACCGGGACTTCTCTTCACAGGATACTACACTATAAAGTGTAGTGACTGTGTATTTTGTGAGCAAACGTTAGTCGTTAAGGTGGCGTGAAGGGGAACCCACCTTCCCCCCCCACCCCCTCCACCACATCGTTCAGTGTCAGTCAGTTTTGCTGACAAATGATTGTGTCCCTCGGTGTGCCGGAGGGAGCTCTGAGACACTCTGTTCCTGGCTGTTTGCGCTGCCGTCCCCCAAGGTCAGCCAACAGACAAACCGCAGGGCCAGGAGGAGGCCATTCAGCCCACTCAGCCTGTTAAGGCAAAAACCTACTTGACCGATCCGCACGAACTCCGCCTGCCGGGCTTCCTCTTTCTTGCGGGTGGATTTGGGAGAGTCCGGGAGCACGTCACTGAAGGATCGGCGGTTCAGCATGTTCTGGAGCGTACACAGCGAGAGACACAGTAAATACACCCTCTACACACACTCACACATACTCACACACACAGGAGTGCTAACAACATGCGTACACACACACACACACACAATGCAAACAAACACACTTACCCAGTAATACAAACACACACACACACACACAGGAGTGCAAAGAAACACATTTAACAACAATAAAATTAAGTTTGTAGAGCACGTTTCACATCACGAGGATGTCTCAAGACGCTGGACAGTCAGGGATTAGGGGTTAGGACCCGAGCTTGGGGAGTTGGGGGGTGGTGGGGTGCAGGGTTGGGATGAGGGAGGGCAGAGAGGTGGGGTGCAGCTGAAGGCACGGTTGTAAAGGAGGGTCTTGAGTTGGGCCTTGAAGGAAGGAAGGGAGGGAGCAAGGCGATGGGATTGTGGGATAGAATTCCAAAGCGTGGGGCAGAGAGGCTGAAAGCCCGGCCACCGATGGTAGGGCGGGTCTGGCGGGAGACATGGAGCGACCGGAGCTGGCTGAACGGAGGGAGTGGACAGGTCGATTGGGAGTCAGCAGGTCAGAGAGGTAAGAGGGGACAAGGCCGTGAAAAGCGAGGACAAGGATCTTGAATTCTATCTGAGGGATGGGGAGCCAGTGCAGCCGGGTGAGCACAAACACACTCTCACACAGGCGTACAGCCCCAGCTCTGTACCAGGGGGTGATGTGATGTGATGTGATGAGGGTAGCATTTTTGGTGACATTGTGAATCTCTGGCTGACAGTGTGACAGTGATCGGGGCTCGGTTATTAATCCTTCGTCAAGGACTCAGGGCAGTTTCCCGATCCCGGAACCGTGGGAAACACCAAACGTGTTGAACAGTGGGGATGGACAGTGAGCCACTGCACACACAGCTTTCCAATGCACTCCACCGCCAGGGGCGGACTCAAGGGGTTAATACCGTCTGGGTTAGGGTTCCAATGGGGGTCACGTTTCACAGGCGTGTAGGGGGCTTGTGGGGGTTGGGGGGGGGGGGGGGGGGATTGATGGAGTTGTTGGTGAATATGGAATAAAATCAGAAATTCTCTCACTGTTATCCATCCTAGTTGGATTTCGTTCATTTCCTGAGAAAGCAGAAATGTGACATTGAGAAGAGCCGTAGGTACAGTATCAATAATAATAATAATAATAACAATGAAAATCATCTGCGGATTTGATTACGGTGCTTTGTCACGTCAGGAGGACGTCTCATTGCAGGGCTGGGCGACAGCGGGTGGGGACGTTGGCTGATGGCTGGTGAGGAGGGTGGGTGATGGAGGGTGGGAAGCATGGGGAGAGTTGGGTGGGGAGGGTTGGTGCTGGCAGGTGGGGTGGGGTGGGCGGGTGAGGAGGGTGGGTGATGGCGGGTGGGGTGGGGAGGGTGAGTGTTAACAAGGGTGGTGGAGAAGGCGGGTGAGGAGGGAGGGGAGGGTGGGGAGGATTTGTGATGGAGGGTGGGGAGCGTGGGGAGGATGGGGTGGGGAGGGTGGGTGATGGCGGGTGGGGAGGGCGGGTGATAGCGGGTGAGGAGGGTGGGTAATGGCGGGTGGGGTGGGGTGAGGAGGGTGGGTGATGGCGGGTGGGGTGGGAGGGGTGGGGTGGGAGGGGAGGGCGGGTGAGGAGGGTAGGTGATGGCGGGTGGGGTGGGGTGAGGAGGGTGGGTGATGGCGGGTGGGGTGGGGAGGGTGGGGTGGGAGGGGAGGGCAGGTGAGGAGGGTGGGTGATGGCGGGTGGGGTGGGGAGGGTGGGGTGGGAGGGAGGGCAGGTGAGGAGGGTGGGTGATGGCGGGTGGGGAGGGTGGGGTGGGAGGGGAGGGCGGGTGAGGAGGGTGGGTGATGGCGGGTGGGGTGGGGAGGGTGGGGTGGGGTGGGGAGGGCGGGTGAGGAGGGTGGGTGATGGCGGGTGGGGTGGGGTGAGGAGGGTGGGTGATGGCGGGTGGGGTGGGGAGGGTGGGGTGGGAGGGGAGGGCGGGTGAGGAGGGTGGGTGATGGCGGGTGGGGTGGGGAGGGTGGGGTGGGAGGGGAGGGCGGGTGAGGAGGGTGGGTGATGGCGGGTGGGGTGGGGAGGGTGGGGTGGGAGGGGAGGCAGGTGAGGAGGGTGGGTGATGGCGGGTGGGGTGGGGAGGGTGGGGTGGGAGGGGAGGGCAGGTGAGGAGGGTGGGTGATGGCGGGTGGGGTGGGGAGGGTGGGGTGGGAGGGGAGGGCGGGTGAGGAGGGTGGGTGATGGCTGGTGAGGAGGCTTATGGACCTGGGATCTGGTTGGTACCTTGTGCAGGTCGGGCATCAGGTCCTGGTAAAGGGAACGGATCAGCATGTCCAGTGTCCGCTGACGTTTCTGGGAGAAGGTGGGTGTCTCCAGAGTGGCTTTCTCTCCGTTTATTACTGACAACAACAACAACATTACCCTTGTACAGCACCTTTCACGTCAGGAGGACGTCCCAAGGCGTTGGACAGTCATTGTTTCAGATCCGAGCTGGGGACAGGGAGGGTGGAGGGAAAAGGAGGGATTTGGAGTGGCCAATGGGGCCTTCGTAGAGGAGGGTCTTGAGGGAGGACTTGAAGGAGGCCAGGGAGGGGGCAAGGCAGACAACAACAACAGAGAGAGAGAGAGAGAGGCATTTCCCCCAACTCCGCCCCCCTACCCCCAATAACGCACCGTCACCCAGTTTGTTGCTGCACACGCATCATTTGTCACCCTCCCACCCCCACCAACCAGTGTGAATATGTGTGCCTGTGGGTGGGGGAAATGTGTGCGCGGGTGGGGGGAGTGTGTGTCTGCATATGTGAGTTGATGGGTGATGGTGTGTGTGTATGTGGGCATGGGGTCGGAGGTGACTGTGGTGGGGGGGGAGGTGATGGCGGGGGGAGGGGGTAAGGTGATGGGGGAGAATTACTGGGGTACATGTGGGGAGTGAGGCGGTGGAGTGGGGGGGTGCGGGGTGGACTTACACTTGACTAACACAAAGTCTCTAAACTCCTGATGATCGGTGAAGACCGGGGGGGAGGGCAGAGGGGGGACCGAAGAGAGGAACACTTTCCTCTGAGAAGATCTTCAGCCTGGAGAGAAATCACAGTGTTCCCTCACAATCAGCGGTGGTGAACACCAGCCCCCACCACCTCCCACCCACAGCCTCAGTGTCGGGAATCACAGGACTGACCACATTCACAATATACACAATATACACTAATAATAATAATACACGACATATACACAGCAGGGACTGAATTCCCGCAACTCACCAGGTATCTCTGGGATCTCCAGGTACAGCCTCTTGTGAATCCTCTGTCAGAACTTCAACCACCAACCCTAACCCCAGCTCCAACCCTAATCCTAACCGCAGCTCCAACCCTAATCCTAACCCCAACCCCTACTCCAGCCCACCAGACTCCACCCCAACTCCTGCCCCAACTCCAGCCCCAACCCCAGACACAGCATTAAATTCATCCAAACACTGGAAGGTTCCCTTACCGGTAGCTTTCATTTTCTCTGTTGTAACGAACTAAGGCAAAAATATCTGAGGTGGGGGGAGGAGAGGAGAGCTAAAGAAAAAGCTTGTTTCATCAAAAGCAGGAAGCGTCGACCCAGCGAGCGCCACGGAGAATTCCAACCGGCCTCACAGAGAGACACTGAGGACCCCACAGTGATTCACCACCCCACGCCCCCCCCCCCCCCCCCACCCAACCCTGCAACAATACATCAACAGGGAGAGGGTGGGGGGGCGGGGGATAATCCTTGGGTTTGATAAAGCGCCTTATCATGTCGTTGAGGATACGCTGTAAAGTTGCATGGACTGTGTGTTTAACACCAAAAGTTACTGTGGAGAGTGGAGAGCTTCAGGGAGTGATATTTGCAAAGCACCGCAGCGCTGCCCACCCACCCCAGTGCCCTCCCACCCTCAGCGCCAGCCACCCCCCCCTCCCCCCCCCCCCCACCCCCACCCCCACCCCCACCCCCACCCCCACCCCCACCCCCACCCCCACCCCCACCTGTTCTCTGATGATTTGGAGCCATAGTGACATTGACGCAGCAACAGGAGTTCCCAGGGTCAAGGTAGAGCATGGGGTTGGAGGGTGGGGGGTAGGGGTGCGCGTGGGGAGGGGGGGGGGGGAGGGGGGGGGAGGGGGGGAGGTGAGGGCAGAGGGGCGAGCGGAGGGGGGAGGGGAGGGGAGGGGGGGAGGGGAGGGGGAGGGGAGAGGGGAGGGGAGGGGGCGGGGAGGGGGGAGGGGGAGAGGGGAGAGGGGAGGGGAGAGGGGGGAGGGGTGGGACTCAAACCCTGTTCCTGTTGGGGCCAGTGACCTGCAGGGAGGGAGTAAGAGGATACGTGTGAAGTGTGAGCGGATCATGGAGGGTTTGAAGGAAGAGGAGGCGTCATCCCCCTCCTGCAGGACAATAGTCACAATGTCATTCCCAATGTGTCGCTTCCTCTCCACCTGGGAAACAAAGGGTTAATCATCAGTCATTAACCCCTAACCCTCCTCACCCTCACCCCCCCCCTCTTCTCCCTCAACCCTCCTCAGCCTAACCCCTCCTCACTCTCACCCCCCTCTTCTCCCTCAACCCTCCTCAGCCTAACCCCTCCTCACTCTCACCCCCCTCTTCTCCCTCAACCCCCTCCTCACCCTCACCTCTCGCCCTCACCCCCTCCTCACCCTCAAACCCTCCTCACGCTCACCCCCTCCTCACGCTCACCCCCTCCTCACTCACCAAACTGTGGCTAAACTCTGTCGGGCAACAGTTCACATCCAACTTGAGCTCAGTCTCTCCAGCTCGTGCCCCCTCCA
>CM068765.1:7842893-7876622 GCA_035084275.1 Hydrolagus colliei | reverse complement strand
TACACAAACTGTGACACACACAAACACACAAACACAGTAAATAAAGCCAGGCTGGTGAGTTACCGCTGTGTGAGACTCAGCACTTTTGTGGAAGCTGTATCCGCACTGCTCATGTCCATGCAGCCTGACTGTGTGTGTGTGCCTCAGCTCTCACTGAGGACAGACAGACAGACAGAGAGCTCACCCCCTCCTGACTAACTGCCAGCCCAGCAGTGATGGCGAGGGCGCCTGTGTTTGTACCCTGTGCACATCCACATACACAGGAGGTGGGGGGGCTATCACCAGGGCGGCTCATATACACATACACAGCTTCATCCACACACACCCCTCCCTCACTCACTCCCACCTCTCCCTGATTTGTACTTACCGCCCATCCACTCATTGGTGGCTTAACTCTCCCCCACCCCCACACACACTACCCCCCCCCCCAACACCCCCCCCCCCCCAACACCCCCCCCCCCAACACTCACCCCCACCCCCCACACACACTACCCCCCCCCCAACACCCCCCCCCCAACACTCACCCCCCACCTCCCCACACACACTACCCACCCCCGCCAACACCCCCCCCCCAACACTCACCCCCATCAACACAACACACAACCCCACCTCCCCACACACACACCACTCCCCACCACCACATACATTCCCCCACCCCCCACATACACCCCCATCAACACACTCCATCCCCATCAACACACTCCATCCCCAACACAACACCCCCATCAACACAACACCCCCCCCCACCACCTCCCACACACACACTAACCCCCCCCACACACACTACCCCCCCCAAAACAACCCCCCCCCAACACACACCCACATCAACACAACACACCCCCCCCACCTCCCACACACACAACACTCCCCCCCACCACATACATTCCCCCACCCCCCACACACACCCCCACCAACACACTCCATCCCCAACACAACACCCCCCCACCACCTCCCACACACCACTCCCCCCACACACACACTACCCCCCCCCACACACACCACTCCCCCCCCACACACACACATTACCCCCCAAAAAACACTCCTCCCCCACACACCATTCCCCACACACACCCCAACACACACATACCCCACACACCCAACCCCCTAAAGCCCCCACCCCACACACACACAAACAACCCTTTCTCTCCCCCCCCCAGGCGGGAGTTCAGTTTCCCGTCTCGTCCGAAGACAATTCTTCCAGTTAAAATACAAAAAAAACCCAGTCCGCGCTGTAACGTGCTGCTGTACGTTCACATAATAATCCTTACATTGGATATCGTGCTTTATCGCGTCTTCTCGACGTCTCAAAACGCTACAGGGGTTCTCCTACAAAGCGAATCGTCTGTCTATTGTTGCGGGGGGCGAAACGCGGCGGCCGAGCGAGCGCAGAAAGTGTCCCCACGGCCTGCGGACCCCAAATCGTGATCACTATTTTCTTTATTTCTTTTGTGTTTCGAAAGGATTCTTATCCCCGGGAAAGGCGATCAGCCGATCGAGTACCAGTCGGGTGTTGACCGCCGAGTGAACGGAGGCGTGTGGGGTAAGGAAACGTGCCTCACATTTCACCCCTGTCCGGGAGTCGAACCCAGGTCCTCTCGCTCGCTGCTCGCGAGCCGCAGCGAGGGCACTAACCACTGAGCTGCATAACTAAAGCTTGAGAAGCTTCCGTTTGCTTCTCGAAATACTCGACAGTAAGATACTGTATTTTCACCCTACGCCCTTTGCAAAGGTGTTAGCGTGAACTCTGGTTGCTCTCTCTCTCTCTCTCTCTCTCTCTGCTTAACTCTCTCACTCGCTCGGCGTCTGCTGTGCAAAGGCGACTCTGGTTGCGTGTGACCACAGTCAGCCGCGCACAAACACCATGCATAAGTTAGGGCGAGAGAGAGAGAGAGAGAGAGAGAGAGAGGTGGAAACAGTGTAGGGCCATACCACTGTCGATTACCCCGACCAACACCCTCACTGTATTGTGAAAACCACTGGTGTGACTAACTAACTCAGCAATAACAGGGGGTGGTGTTTGGGGGAGGAGGAGGAGGAGGAGTGGAGGGTGTGTGTCACCTGAGGGGAGAGGAGGGGATATTAATAATAATCCTTCACGTGCTCTAGACATCTCAAAGCGCTTCAACGGAATACTGTACACTGTACTGTAAAGTGAATTGACTGTATATACGTCAGCAAAACCAACATGAGCCAATTGCCCACAGCAGCGTCCCCCACAAACAGTTGCGGATTGAAATGACCAATTTATTATTGATTTTTTTTGAGGGATTACTGTATCATCAGGCGTGTGGAGTAAGGAAACTTGCTCGAGGTTCCTCCCCGCCTGGAATCGAACCGAGGTCTCTCGCTTGTAAGGCGAGTGCTCTAACCACTGAGCTACTGGATGCCCCCCCACCCCCACCATCCCTGAGGGGTCGAGCCCTCTCACCAATTCCTACTCGTATCCAAAATGGCTAATCACACCCCTCCTCCCCCACTCCCCGATTAAAAAAAAAAATGGTCTGTTTGTTTGTGGGGACGTCAGTCGCTGTGAACAAAATCAGCTTCTGCGATTGGCCACGGCTCACACAGTCACTACTCGTCAGGGTAAATCCTGACCAGCGCTTCGAGGCATCCTCCCGGCATGACGGGCGTCTGAGTGTGTGAGAGTAGGTGTGTAAGTGCAAGCCAGCGAGAGGGGGAACATGTGAGCGTATATGAGTGAGTGTCAGCGTGTGAGAATGTGAGTGTGTGAGCGTGTCCGAGCGTTTGAGGATGCGAGTGTTGTGAGCGTGTTGGGAGCACGAGTGTGAGTTTGTGGTTGTGTGTGACTGTGAGCGGATAAGAGGGTGTATATGAGTGTGAGTGTGTGAGTGGGTGTGAGCGTGTGAGTGCATGGGTTTGTGTGAGAGTGAGTGAGTGAGTGGGTGGGTGGGTGTGAACGTGTGTGTGCATGGGTTTGTGAGAGTGAGTGAGTGAGTGAGTGTGTGAGCGTGTGTGTGCATATATGAGAGTGAGTGTGTGAGACCGAGTGTATAAGTGAGTGTGTGTGTGAGTGTGTAAGTGAGTGTGTGTGTGAGTGTGTAAGTGAGTGTGTGTGTGTTTGCTCTGGTGGTGGACAGCTTGTGTCCGCGGCTGTGAGCTGCACAGAGGCCAAGCCATCGATCACCGGCTGGAGTCGGCACTGAGGCTAATGCCACATGGAGCCTCAATTACAATGGATTAAGCGATCTGCAACGAGAGCCGCAGCCCGTGATCAATACACCCCCCTCAGCCACAACACAGAGAGAGCACAGACACACTGTCATTAGGGCTGAGCATCAAACACAGTCCCTGACGCAACATAACATGAAACTCGCGGAGACAAACAAGCAACAAGGCAAAATCAAAATGTCACGTTCCTCATCAGGTTTAATCAGATAATTATCCACTTACTCCCCATTATCAGGATGGGGCGGGAGGGGGGGGGGATGCGGGGGGCAGTAGGTCAGTGTCTGATACTGGCAGAGGGGAATGGGGAGGAGAGGGTGGGGGGGGGGGGGGTGGGGGAGACCTGGTTGAGTCAATGACGCCAATTCACACCCACCCAACAGCTACAATTTGTGTCTACGCAGTGTGGCTCACCGCACGGGAGTAACAACAACGAAATGACTGTTGTATAGCACATTTCACGTCAGGAGGAACGTCCCGAGGCGCTGGACAGTCACTGCTTTCGGACCCGAGCTGAGGACGGGGAGGGGGTGGGGTGGGAAGGTGGGGCTTAGGGGTTGCCGATGGGTCCATCGAAGAGGAGATTCTTGAGGTGAGACTTGAAGGAGGCCAGCGAGTTGGGTGGGAGGGGGGGGGGGGTGGAGGGGGGGGGGTTGGGGGGCGGGTGGGAGGGGGGGGCGAGGCGGAGGAACTGAGGGTTGGAGTTCCAGAGTGGGGGGGCAGAGTGGCTGAAGGCTCGGCCGCCATTGGTGGGTGTGTAACAGTGACAGACAATAATGATGCCAATAACCATAGCGTCTGACACAGCGCCGACGCTTCTCCGAGACGTCTCAAGGCGCTTTTGTCTCAACACACTGCGAAGTGAATTGATTGTATATTTTGTGGGCGAAACGCGGCAGCCAATTGCGCACAGCAGCGTCCGCTACAAACAGTGGTGGATTGAGTGACCAATTTTATTTCCAGTGGGTGGGGGGGTGGGGGGGGTGGGGGGGGGGGGGGGAGGAGAGGAAAATTGTCGACCGGGACACTGAGGGGAGGGAGGGAGGAGGGAGAGAGAGAGAGAGAGAGAGAAACTCCCTTCTCTTTTCGAATAGCGCGGCAGGAATTTATAACGTTCCCGTAAACAGGCAGAAGCTGTCCCTCACCCACAGCTCTCCCTCCAGGAAAGCTCCCTCCCCCTCCCCTCTCTCCCTCCCTTCGTCCCTCTCTTCCTCCCTCCCTCCATCCCTCCCTCCGTCCCTCCCTCCTATAAATAATCATCACTCCATTAAAACCGAAAATCCCAACAAATTTCACTCAGGCTCAGTTTCAAATGTGAATCAATAATAATAATCCTTCCATTTGATGTAGCGTCTTATCACCCGGTTGAGACCATCTCAAAGCGCTTCGCAGCCTATTCTGTAAAGTGTAGTGACTGCGAATTTTTGCGAGCGCAAACGGGGCGGGTCCCACAAACAGCCATGGAGTAAGCGGCCACTTCTCGTCTGAGAGGACTGGTGGCCAGGACACCGAGAGAGAGAAACTCCCTTCTGTTTCCCAAATAACACTCAGGAAATCTCTAACATCCGCCTGAACAGGCAAACGGGAGGTCGGCCTCAAGCCTCAACCCAAGTAAAGCATCTCTGACAATAATAATAATAATAATAATAATAATAATCCTTGCATTTGATATAGCGCTTTTCACATCTTCTAGACGTCTCAAAGCGCTTCACAGACTATACTGTCAAGTGCATTGACTGTATATTTGTGGGCGAAACGCCGGCAGCCAATTGCGCACAGCAGCGACCCCCACAAACAGCCGTGGATTGAGATGATCAATTTATTATAGTTCTTTTGGGGACGGATTATTATTAGGCGTGTGTGTGTGTGTGGAGTATGGAAACTTGCCCACGGTTTCGCCCTGACCTGCCTGGATTTGAAACACAGGTCTCACGCTTGTAAGGCGAGCGCTCTAACCACTGAGCCACAGGAGCTCCACAATGCAACTCGAGCCTCAAATGGAACCTTGTGTCATTCCAAGTCCTGCTGTTCGGGGGCCTTGAATCCACAATCTTCCAACGCCGAGGCAAGAGCGTTCCCAGACTGACACTGAGCTGCGAAGCTCACTTCACTTCATTAATCAGAAACAGGCTCTGGATAACGAGGAGTCAATAATGGATCCTGTTGAGGCAACTTTCAACCTTTGTCTGGGAATCCACTACCTTTGTCGGTCACTAGGCCGCGGCTGGGCAGCCCTGTAGCTCAGCGGTTAGCGCACTTGCCTCGCAAGCGAGAGGTTCCCGGGATCGTTTCCGGGGCAGGCCAAAACCTTAAGCCATACTCCCTACTCCGCATGCCTCGGTTTACCTGGCAGTCAGTAGGAACCTGGACCGTTAGTCGGTCAGCACATTGCTTTTCCGGGGGTAAAACGATACCTTGCAAATAAATAAATAAGTCGATAATAATAATGATTTCAGTCATTCAATCCACGAGCGTGTTTGTGGGGACGCAGCTGTGCGCAATTGGCTGCTGTGTTTCAGTCATAAAACGTAGTCAAATTCACTTTACAGTACATTCTGTGAGATAATAATAAGGATCCTTGCTTTTCATCTTATCGACGTCTCATGTCCCGAATATGCGATAAGGCGCTATATCAAATGCACATGAACATCTAGAAGATGTGGAAAGCGCTCTATCAATTGCAGGGATTATTATTATGGCATCAAATGCGAGGATTATTAGTATTTTTTTTATTACCCTTTAGAGCAATTTCCTTCCAAAGAAAATGGATCTTATTTTCTCAGCCACATAATGTGTTTGACTAAATGATGTGGAGGAGGCAGTGGGAGCGATGCCACGAGTAGAGCAGTGGGTGAACAAGCACCAGCTTGCGCCCACGCTTAGCTCCAACCTGCGTTCTCCCGGCCAACAAATCCCCAGAAACAATCGGCCGCTTCCCCCTTCACGGCTGTTTGTGGGGACGTCACTGTGCGCAGATCAGCTGCCGCACTCACCTACAAGAAGTCTACACTCACACTAACCGTATCGTGTTCATAGATGATCTTCAATCATATGTGATATTACTATGTATCTATATGTACTGGGTGACCAAAAAGTAGTGACCAAAAAGTCGTGAAAATAACAATAATATTCCTTGCATTTGATATAGCGCGTTTCACGTTCTTATCAAAGCGCTTCACAGAATATACTGTAAAGTGAACTGACTGCGTATTTGTGGGTGAAACGCGGCAGCCAATTGCGCACAGCGGCGTCCCCCACACACAGTCGTGGATTGAAGTAAACCAATTATTAAAATAACCACCTTATCATCTAAAAAAAAAATGCAAGGATTATTATTATTTCCTTCAGACTTAATAGACATCGTGAGGGTATCGCAATACTTCAGCCTGATCATCCTGTGAGCAAATGCAATCTAAATATATCAACTGGAAGGATTACTCTAATTATTATAATGTAACGTTACTATCCTTACATTTTACGCTGGTTCCCATAAAGCCGTTTAAGGCGTCGCAACAATGTGATAGAGCACTCGATCAAATACAAGGAATATTTTTATTGATACTATTATCATTATATAATAATAGTCCTATTCCTCCAGGTCAAGTGGCTTCTCACTTTCAATGCAGCTCCCATTGATGTCACCTACAAGATACAGTCACCACACTTTATGGTGTATTCTGTGAAGCACTTTGAGACGTCTCAACTACGTGATAAGGAGCGATATCAGATGTAAGGATTATTATGATTATTATTATTATGGACCCCGGTTTATCTATAGTTGGTCTGCCACCTTGTGGCCAAGATGGAGAGAGCAGTTGATGTTCTGATTACAGTGTGGCTCAGTGGGTTGTGGTTTGTAGAGGTTGTGAGAGCTCACAGATCAATACCTCCTTATCGCCCTCACAGCATCTCAAAGCACTGTACTGCTAATTACTTCCAAGTAATACTCCCTCCTCCACCCCTCCACCTGCGATCCCCGTCTCCCCTCCTCCACCTTATCCATCCACCTTCATGACGTCGCATAGCCTCGTGGTTAAGAGCACTCGCCTCGTAAGAGAGAGAGGACCCGTGTTTGATTCCGGGGCGCGTTAGTGCCAGTTCCTTTACTCCAGCAGGAACCCAGTTGTTAGTCGATTGGCTAAACTTTTTGTGGGGCGAGTGATCCCTCAAGAGAAAACTCCACAATTTTCCCACACCAAATCCATTTTACAATCGATTCAATCATATTAATAATCTTGCATCTTGCACGTAGCACTATTCGTGTATTCTAGGTATCTAGGCACTGGACAGAATATTACTTGCAAAGTGAATTGACCGTATACTGTATATTTTGTGGGCAAAACGCGGCAGCTAATTGCACGCAGCCGTGTCCCACAATCAGTCGGGGATAGAAGTGACCAATTTTATTGCTGTTCGTTTGTTGAGGGATTATTATCAGGTTAGGGTGACTTGCCCAAGGTTTCTCCCCAGTGGGAATCGAACCCAGATCTCTTGCTTATAAGGTGAGTGCTCTAACAACAACAACAACAAAATGACATTTATAGAGCACCTTTCACGTTGGGAGGACGTCCCAAGGCGCTGAACAGTCAGGTCGGGACCCGAGCGAGGGAGAGGGACAGGGTAGGGGTGAGGGTTAGGGAGAGATTAGGGAGGGAGGGAGTTGAGCTACAGGACTATATTCTGTGCGGCATTCAAGACACTACTCTGCGTCACAGGCGCTGAATAGATAAACGCAAGTTTATGCTAACTATCTGTGGGTAGAGATAGACAAGAAGCTATTTGTACACAGCAGGCTCTCATTCATGTCAATAACACCCCCCCCCCCCCCCCCAATTAATATGTTTGTGGGGAGGTCGCTGTGCGCACACACTGGCTGCTGAGTTTCGCTTTACAAGCATGAGACCCGTGTTCGAATCCAGGCAGGTCAGGGCGAAACCCTGGACAAGTTTCCTTACTCCACACACACACACACACACGCCTAATAATAATCCCTCCAGAAAAAAACAATAATAAAAATTGGTCATTTCGATCCACGGCTGTTTGTGCGGGACGCTGCTGTGCGCAATTGGCTGCCGCGTTTCGCCCACAAATATATACAGTCAATTCACTTTACAGTATATTCTGTGAAGCGCTTTGAGACGTCGATAAGACGTGGAAAGCGCTATATCAAATGCAAGGACTATTATTAGTATTATTCTTATTAAAAAAAAATACACAGTCCCCGCACTTTCGCAGTGAATCCTGAGAAGCACTTTGACAAGGCCCTGTATCGATGACGAGGATTATTTATTTATTTCATCAATCAATCACTACGTGGACAGTAATCACTGTAAAGTGCTTCGGGAAGACGAGGCTCTATAAAAATTCAATTCAATTCTCCCTGTGCACGGATGACATCAGCCTTCATTTGATCACTGGTATTTGTAGCCAGATGACGTCTGATTAATGTTTCCTCTTCTCTCTGACCACAGCTTCCTTTACTTCCCCGACTGTGTCTAAGGCCCCTCTTCCAACCCCCACCCCCCCCCCACCCCCCCGCCCCCTCCTCCTTGCCTGGCATAATCAAGCCAGCCCACCCTGTGTGCCGGTCTCTATCCGGTTCCTGAGCCAGGCGGGTCCGCAGTATTCCAGGGCTCTCACTGCTGATGACAGCACAGCCCAGCCTGGCTCATTGGCAGGACGTGGAAGGGCAGACCAGTCACTGAGGGCAGGGAGCCATCCCACTCAGCTCCTGTCAACCATGCAAACCAAAGCCCTAACAAGTAATAATAATAATAATCCTTGCATTTGATATAGCGCTTTTCACATCTTATTGACGTCTCAAAGCGCTTCACAGAATATACTGTAAAGTGAATTGCCTGTATATTTGTGGGCGAAACGCGGCAGCCAAGTGCGCACAGCAGCGTCCCCCACAAACAGCCGTGGATTGAAATGACCAATTTTATTATCGTGGTTTTTTTGGAGGGATTATTATTAATCACACACAAAAAACACACAAACACACGCACGTGTGTGTGTGTTTGTGTGTGCGTGTCTGTGTGTGTGTTTGTGTGTGTGTGCGTGTGTGGGGGTGGGGGTGTGTACGTGTGTGTGTGTGTGTGTGCGTGTGTGTGGGGGTGTGTGTGTGCGGAGTAAGGAAACTTGCCCAAGGTTTCGCCCTGACCTGCCTGGGTTTGACCACAGGTCTCACACTTGTAAGGGCGGGTGGTGCTAACTGCACCAACGGTGAGAAAAGCTCGCCTGTCCAAGCTATTGCGGTTTTAGCTGGTTGGACTCCAGCAGTTCCCACAACACACACTCTGAGCTACCCCTAAAGCCTTGACTCTTGCCAACCAGACTCTTGCCTAATAGTATACTCTCCAGAATTGGGTAAGCAGGATTGTGTACAGTACCACCAGGGAGCGAGTGTGCATCCCATCCCATCAGTCTATCTCTGGGATTTCCATGTGCAAATGGGATGCATGGAAGGCTCACCTTAGTTTGGAGACTCAATCAATGTTGGTTGACTTGCTGTGGATTCCAACAACAACAACAGCAACTTGCTATTTTTTGGTCAGCCGGGTGTCTGACACATACGTACGTCATCACCAAAAAATAGCCAGGAAGTGTTGTTGTTGTAACAACTCTTTGGGATAAGGTAAAGCAGGGTGTGTAACAATCCTTGCATTTCATATAGAGATTTTCACATCTTCTGGACGTCTCAAAGCGCTTCGCAGAATGTACTGGTAAAGTGAATTGACTGTATATTTGTGGGCGAAACGCAGCAGACAATTGCACACAGCAGCGTCCCCCACAAACAGTCGTGGGTTGAACTGACCAATTTGTTTCTGTTGTTTTTTTTGGACAGATTATTGTTAGGCGCATGGAGTAAGGAAACTTGCCCAAGGTTTCGCCCTGACCTGCCTCTGGAGAGAAAGAGAGAGAATCCATGAAGTCTCTCTCTCTCTCTCTCTCTCTGTATATTACATTGTGTATTTACCTTCTCAATAATTCAGCAGACGAAATTGGGAGGGAGGGAGGGCATTTTGCCTGCAAAATATACAGTCAATTCACTTTACAGTCTGCAGTATATTCTGTGAAGCGCTGAAAGTTGCAACGAAATCCAGAAAATAAATAATCTAGGTATTCATTAAAGCATCTAATCACATGGGTGAGATGTCTCAAAGCGCCTCATAGGTTATTCCTGCCACTCCGTGTGACTGTGCGTTTTGTGGGCATTTCAAAACTGAATCGGACGATCATTTGAAAAGGGAAAAAAAAAGTAATGTTAGTTTTTCTATTCCATTGTTTTCGAGCCAGGTTTAACTACAAGAATAAGAATAAGATTCTTAAACAATAATCCAGTACAGCATTGTATCATCTCAAAGCGCCTCACGGAATATACTGTAAAGAGCACTGTAGTGACTGTGGATTTTGTGAGCAGCCAATTTGCACACAGCAGTGTCCCAGTAGACAAACAGCCACGAAGCGAAAGACCAATTTTTATTTGTGTAGGGAACGAGGGGAGGGAGGGGAGGAAGGAGCGGTGGGGGAGTGGGGGGGGGGGGTGGGGGGGGGGAGCGAGAATGATTGTTAGGCAGCGTATTAATAAAAGACATTCCCTTCTCAATCATTGCAGCGGTAATAATAATTAATAACAAACGAGGGGATTGACTCCCTCGCTGCCTTCCTTAACAAGCTCGGCTCCTCACGCAATCCTCCCAACAAAAGTGTCTCTCATCACTTCCACACTTCGATTGACTTTCGGCTGCCACGGCCCAACTGTCTACCAGCTCATGGTGTTGTTAGCAAATCAATTGTGGGGAGAGGTGTGGAATTTTAATCCTTTCCTGCTCAGTATCAAGGCAGCGCGTATAATAATATATTATAATAATCCTTGCATTTGATGTAGCGCTTTTCCATATCTTATCCACGTCCCAAAGCGCTTCACAGACTAGACTGTAAAGTGATTGACTGTATATTTGTGGGCGAATCGCGGCAGCCAATTGCGCACAGCAGCGTCCCCCACACACAGTCGTGGATTGAAATGATTAATTTTATTATTTGTGGTTTGTTTGGAGAGATTATTATTATTATTATTAGGCGTGTGGAGTAAGGAAACTTGCCCAAGGTTTGGCCCTGACCCTGCCTGGATTCGAACACAGGTCTCCCCAGCTCGGTCTCCCCAGCTTACAAGACAAGTGCTCTAACCACTGAGCCACAGGGTAAGGAAGGGAAGGTTTGGAATAAGCATGGGTCGTGAGGGTCTGATGATAATAACAATTGCTCACGGCAGCGTCCCCCACAAACAGTCGTGGATTGAAAACGACCAGTTTTTTATTATTATGCTCTTTTTTGAGAGGGATTATTATTAGGCGCGTGCGAGCGCGCCTGTGTGTGTGTGAGAGGTAAGGAAACATGCCCACGTTTTCGCCCTGACCTGCCTGGATTCGAACACGGGTCTCCACGCTTGTAAGGCGAGCGCTCTAACCACTGAGCTAAAGAGGGGATGTGGGGCGGGCGAGGCGGAGGGGTTTGAGGGACAGAGTTCCAGAGCTTGGCGACTGAGTGGCTGAAATCACTGAATACTGTACAGACAATTCTTTACATCCAAATTCCTTTATCCCCTTTCCCAGCTCCCATCATACAGCCGTGGATCTGAGTAGCCCAGGGTTTGTTGTTGTTGTTGTTGTTGTGTGTGTGTGGGGGGGGGGGGGGGGGGGGGGGGATCTCACTGGAGGTTCTCTGGGCACACTGTGTACAGACTGCAGTAACCCAGACACACAACCAAACACAACATGCGGTTTAACGACTGCACCAAAGACATACAGCGTTTCCAGAGACACAGAGACACAGAGAGAAGGAGGGAGAGATGGACAGAGCGAGAGAGAGAGAGAGAGAGGGAGGGAGGCGAAGAGATCGGTTTTTACCGCACCATTGACACTGGATGGAGGGAGGGATGGAGAGAGGGAGAGGGGAGGGAAGGGAGAGAGAGGGAGAGGGGGAGGGAGGAGGGAGAGAGGGAGAGGGGAGGGAGGGAGAGAGGGAGAGGGGAGGGATGGAGAGAGGGAGAGGGGGAGGGAGGGAGAGAGGGGGGGAGGGGGGAAAGGGGGGGGGGGAGAGGGGGGGAGGGAGGAATGAGGAGCTAATCTAAAGGCGAAAGCAGTCAGTCAGGGAAAGACAGAGACAGACTCACACACACACACAAAGACACACACAGAGACACTCACACACAGAGACACATACACTCACAGACACACACACTCACACAGAGAGACACACTCACAGACACACACAGAGACACACACACGCTCACACACAGAGATAGATACACATACACATACAACTACATCAACAGAGACAGACACACACACATGCAATCACGTAAACAGACAGGCGGACACATACACACACACACAAACAGGCACACACACACAAGCACATAGAGAGAGACACACACACAATAACAGAGACACACACACATACACACGAACACATACACACAATAACAGAGAAAGAGACACACAAACCAACAAAGACACACACACACAATCACATTGAGAGACACATACACACATACAGAGAAAGACACACACAAACACATACATTGAGAGACACACACATACATTGAGAGACACACACACACAATCATATTGAGAGACACATACACATACAGAGAAAGACACACACACACACAATCATATTGAGAGACACATACACACATACAGAGAAAGACACACACACACACAATCATATTGAGAGATACACACACCCCCAGTACCTCTGGATCTCGAAGCTGTAGCCTTTCCTCAGAGGAATCGCTCTCTTCCGCATGTTGAGGCTCTGGCTGGTCCTGTCCTGGAGAGGGATTGGGAGTGAGTCCTGGCCGGTCGTTTGCTTCGCGTCGCATCAGAGCCAGACCTCCCTCCTTCCCCTCCCTCTCCCTCCTTCCCCTCCCTCTCCCTCCTTCCCCTCCCTCTCCCTCCTTCCCCTCCCTCTCCCTCCTTCCCCTCCCTCTCCCTCCTTCCCCTCCCTCTCCCTCCTTCCCTCTCCCTCTCTCTCTCCCTCTCCCTGGTCTAGAGACAAGCTCTCCTCTACTCCTCCTGCTGCTGGCGGTGGGGAGGGTGGTGGGCAGACAGTTAGATTCCCCCCCTGACCTCCCCCCCCCCCCCCCCCCCCCACCCCCAGGCCAGAGGAACACAATCTTGGTCCCCTTTTGTCAATGCCAACAAAATGTTTCTTAACTTAGCTTTACCTGCTCACACAGTGAGAGAGAGAGAGAGAGAGAGAGAGAGTGTGGGGGTGGGGGGAGCTGGGGCTATCCTTACTTAGGACTGACTGGCTGGCTGGCTGACTGGCTGTGGTGTTTGCATGGCTCTCTCTCTCTCTCTCTGTCTATTGTATGTGGAGAGAGGAGGGATAGACTCATTATGTTGCTTCGGATATGAACTAGGGTATCATTCACCAACCAACTGTGCCAGGGTCTTAATGCCAGTCTCTCCCCCCATCCTCCCACCTCCCCTCTACCCCCCCCACACACACACCAAGCTGAACACTCCCTTTCACCCTGTGTTTGAATTTCAGAACAATCATGATATTAATCCTTGCATTTGATACAGCGCTTTCCACATCTTATCGACGTCCCAAAGCGCTTCACAGAATACACTGTAAAGTGAACTGACTGTGTATATTTGTGGGCGAAACGCGGCGGCCAGTTGCGCACGGCAGCGTCGTCCCCCCACGCACACAGTCGTAGGTTGAAAATGACCAATTTTTATCATTGTGGGTATTTTGGAGGGATTATTATTAGGCGTGCTTACGTTCCGCCCACAAATATACCGTCCATTCACTTTACAGTATATTCTGTGAGGCGCTTTGAGGCGTCTAGAAGACGTGGAAAGCGCTACATCGAATGCAATATTAACTAATAATGATTATTACTAATAACAATCCTTGCATTTGATGCAGCGCCTTACAACAACAACAACAACAACTTCGATTTATGTAGCGCCCACCACGCCCTCCACGCACTTCACGGTAGCGAATCCTGGGACCGAGCCAGGGGCAGGGGCAGAAAGGTGACCAAAGGCGCGGTCGAAGAGAGAGGTCTTCAGCCGTGAGAGTCGTGGGGACGCCTCAAAGCGCTTCACGGTGGATAGTACCTAACGAATTGACTGTGTGTTTTGTGGGCAGGAGGCGGCAGCCAATTGCGCACAGCAGCGTCCCACAAACAGCCGTACAGCTCTAAACCCAAAGCCCACCACCTGCTCCCTCGATCCCCATCCCCTATTTCTCTCCTCACCTCCCAGCTCCACCTCCTGGCTCCCCTCCTAACTGATATCGTCAACCGCTCCTCATCCACCGGCACTGTTGCCACCCCTCGCTGAGCGATTCAGCTGCCATCACCCCCATCCCAACCCCCCCCCACCCCCCACCCTGGACCCATCCCTACTCTCCAGTTGCTGCCCCATCTCCAACCTCCCATTCCTCTCCAAGGCCCTCGATGGAGTGGTCGTGTCCCAGTTTGCTCTTTTTTTTTTTCGCGACATTCCCTCTTTGAACCCCTACAATCTGGCTTCTATTGCTGTCCTCATCATAGAGATAGCCCTGGTCGAAATCTCTAATGACATTCTGAACATCTCCGATCGGGGCTCTCTCTGCCTCCTTGTCCTCCTCGACCTCCCTGCCGCCTTCGACACTGTCGACCACTCCGTCGTCCTACACCCGCTCTCCTCCTCTCAGCTCAATCTTTGTGGATCTGCCCTCGCCTGGTTCGAATCTTACCTCTTCCACTGTCTCCACTTTGTCGCCGCTAACGGCTTCTCCTCCAGCCCCCGCAATATCACCTATGGCGTCCCCCAGGGCTCTGTCCTTGGCCTTCCCCCTTTCAACATTTATATGCTCTCCCTCATCTGCAGACATGGGGTCAACTTCCACATGTATGCGGATGACATCTAACTCTATCTCTCTGCCTCTACCCTCAACTCCAGGACCACTGCTGGCCTGACAGAATGTATGTCAGATATCAAGCCATGGATGAGAGCTAACCTTCTACAGTTGAATGTCAACAAGACCGAGGCCCTCCTGATTGGCTCATGCCAGCGTCTTCACACCTCAGGCACTGGCAGCATCAACCTCCATGGTTGCACACTCACCCTCACCAAGCCAGTCAGGAACCTAGGTGTCTTGTTCGATCCTCAACTGCCATTTTTCCCCCACATCCAAGCCCTGACCCGCTCAGCCTTCCCTCACCTCCGCAACATTGCCCGACTCCGTCATTACCTCACCCCTCAGGTCACTGAAACCCTCATTGATGTCTTCATCACGTCCAGGCCAACAGTTTGCTTGCTTGTCGGTCTTCCCAATTCCTCTATCCATAGCCTGCAGATCACCCAGAACTCTGCAAAGGCCAGGCCCTCTCCCGCACCAGGCTCCACCATTTTGTCACCCTCATTCTCACCCGGTTTAGTGCTGAGGGAGGGCTGTGCCGTCGGAGGTGATGTCGTTGGGATGAGACATTAAACCGAGGTCCTGTCTGCCCCTGTCCAGGGGGATGTTAACAATCGCGACCCCACATAACAGGTGCTATATAATTGTTGTTGTTGTTTGGAAAGCAAAGTGAGTTTCCCTCTCCCAGTTTCAGCCTCTCTGCTTCCACACTTTGGAACTCCATCCCACAGTCCTTTCGCCTCGCTGCCTCCCTCCCTCCCTCGCCGCCTTCAAGGCCGGTCTCAAGACCCTCCTCTTCGACCGTGCCTTCTGCTGCCCTCCCAACTCTCTCCCTCTCCCTTGCTCGGGTCCCGTCTTGACTGTTCAACGCCTCGGGAACGTCCTCCCGACATGAAAGGCGCTCTTTCATGTCGGTAATTTTGTTGTTGTTGCTGTTGTTTCCTGGCCAATGATTCCCTCAGATAAAATTGCTCACTCACTAAATGTGGTGACATTGCTGTGCGCAAATTGGCTGCCGCGTTTCACCCACAAAACACACGCAGCTACAACATTTGACTTGACTGTGTACCCTCCGAAGTGCTTTGAGATGTCTCGACGATGCGTTAAGGTGCTGTAGTCGCATGTGAGGAGATTATTATTACATTATAAAGCTGCGCGTCAGATGATAACAGGATGGAAATGAAGAGTAGTTTTCACAAAGCCACGATGGCAGAATGGATAACCTCACCTTGTGTCATGCCTCCCAATCACGTCACTTCAATTATAAAGATTCTATTTCAGATCGAATTTATCAGGCAGATCAGGGCGAAACCTTGGGCAAATTTCCTTACTCCACACACACACACACCTACTGATAATCCATCCCCCCAAAAAAACCACAATAACAAAATTGGTCATTTAAATCCACGACTGTTTGTGGGGACGTTGCTGTGCGCAATTGGCTGCCGCATTTTGCCCACAAATATCTTCACTCAGAATAGATGCTCAGTCCTTGAACCTTTTCAAGGCTGAGACTGATAGATTTTTGAAAAATAGAGGCATTAGGGGATATGGGGATAGGGCAGGTAATCAGAGTTAGATGAGAAGATCAGCCATGATCTTATTGAATGGCGAGGCAGGCTCGAGGGGCTGAATGGCCTACTCCTGCTCCTAATTCTTATGTTCTTACAGTCAATGCATTTTACAGTATGCAAGGATTATTATTAATATTATTTTAACAAGCGAAATGTGTGAAATCATTTCACAGGGCATCGCTGGCAAGTAACAATAATAATGAATAGTAATAAACTTCACTTTTGATGGGTCTCTCCTGTTGGGAGAGTGCCTCCAAGGGATTCACAGGATCACACACAAACAAATAGAAGCTCTATAGTACTTCAGTGTCAGGGCCTGAAATAGGGTTATAAATTTGTTCCCTCCCCAAACCACTTTCACCCTTCTCCCTCCCCCGTGCCTCAGCTGAGGTGCTGGTCAGGAATCAGCACAGACGCACTCAACAACAAAGCCCCTCCCACCCCCCCCCCCACCCTTACAAAATAATAGTAATAATGCTTGCGTTTGACATAGCACCTCAACTGGACGAAACGTGGCAACTAATTGCGCACAGCAACGTCCCACAAACAGTCGTGGATCGAGTGACCAAACTATTATGATTATTTTTTGAATGGATTATTATCCCCAGAAAAAGTGACTAACATTTGGGTTCCTACTTACTGCTAGGTAAATAGAGGAGTGTAGTGTAAGTAAACTCAGATAAGGTTTCGCCCCACCCTGGAATCGTACCTAGGTCCTCTCGCTTGTGAGGCGAGCGTTCTAACCAATTCACTGCATGACTCCAGATTGCTGGAGGAGTGAGAGGCTCCTTAAGATTGGACCTTGAGGTTTGGGTGGCAGGGGTTATGGAGGTACAACAACAAATTACACTTATAGAGCGCCTTTCACGTCGGGAGGACGTCCCAATGCGCTACATAGGAGGCGTGTGACCCGAGCTGGGAGGGGAGTGTACGGGAAGGGGTGAAACACGAAGTGGAAGTCGAAAAATTCGGGGTGGAACAAAAGGCACGGTCTAAGAGGAAAGTCTTCAAACCGGCCTTGAAAGAGGAAAGGGAAGAAACGAGACGGAGGGATTGGGGGATGGTATTGCATAGGGTGGGAGCGGAGAAACTGAAGGCCCAGCCTCCGATGGTGGGGCGGTTCGGGCGGGGGGCTTGGAGCAGGCCAAGTCCTGTTGAACGGAGGGTCCGGGTGGGCGTGTAGGGGGAGAGTAGATCGGTTAGGTAGGGCGGGGCAAGGCCGTGTAAGGCAGTGGTGAGGGGGTGAAATCTGAGTTATTGGTTGGTAAGGAGGTCACAGATGTAGGGTGAGGCGAAGCTGTGGAGGGCTTTAAATGTGAGGACCAGGGTTTTGAATTGGATCCTTTGGATGATGGGGAGCCAATAGAGTCGGGCGATGATGGGAGAGATGGGGTCACAGAGAATAACAACATGGGCAAGAAAATAACAGAGAGATTATTGCTGGGCGGAAACCAAGGTAAGCGCAATCTTTGTCCTCAACAAACGCTGGGGTCCCAACTCACATCCAAGTCTGACAACATGAAAGCACTTTGAACTCCTGAGATATTGAATCGTCCAAAACAACAGAACCAATTTAGATTCTCATTCCCATGCGATTTAATACCCCAGCCTGGAGAGCAGAGCTGATCAATAGCGTAACACTGTAGAGCAGACAGACGCAGAGACAGAGAGCCCGGACAAAATGTTTTCACTCAAGATTGCTGTTGGGATGTGGAAATGTTCTGTCGAGTCAAGGTGGGGGGAGTGGGGGGGGGGATGTGGGGAGGGGGAGAGAGGCGGAGTACATGGTGGGCTTCAAGAGGGAGGTAGAGAAAGACAGACAGGCAGAGAAACACGGCAGGCAAAGTGGTTCACAGGATATAATACTCACAATCCAATGCCTTTTGTGGAATCATGTAGCTCAGCGGTTAGAGCATTCACATGGCAAGCGAGAGGACCCGGGTTCTATTCCCACGCAGGGTGGGTGGAACTTGGCGCAATTTTCCTTACTCCACATGCCTCTGTTTGACTTGCAGAAAGTAGGAAACTGGTTGTTGGATCCCTGTTCCACTGTTAATAATCCCATTTCAAAAAATGTAGTTTTTAAAGCGAAATCACTAAATCCACGACTGTTCGTGGGATTTGCTGTTCGCGATCCGCTGCCACATTTCCCCCCCCACCCCCCCCCCCCGCCCCCCACACACCCCCCAAAAGCATAATCAATTCACTTTACAGTACAGTATATTCTGTGAAGAGTTTGAAGAACGGGATAATAATAACTAAATAATAATCCTTGCATTTGATATAGTGCTTTTCACATCTTATCAACGTCTCAAAGCTCTTCACAGAATTGACTGTAAAGTGAATTGACTGTATATTTGTGGGCGAAATAAGGCACTATAGCAAGTGCCATGATTATTATTAATGATCATGTCATTAAGATATCATAAAGCGCTTCACATAATATATTGTGAAGTGGTGTGACTGTAGAGTATTTTGTAGATGAACTGTGAAGAACAACAACAAAATTACATTTATAAAGCGCCTTTCATGTCAGGAGGACATCCCAAGGCACTGAACAGTCCGGTTGGGACCCGAGCAAGGGAGAGGGGCAGGGCAGGGAGAGGAGTGGGGAGGGGCAGGAGAGTTAGGAGGGGAGGGAGAAAATTGGGAGGGCAGCAGAAGGCATGATCGAAGAGACTGGCCTTGAAGGAGGCGAGGGAGGGAGTGAGGCGAAGGGACTGTGGGATGGAGTTCCAGAGTGTGGGGGGCAGAGATGCTGGAAGCTTGTCCATCAATGGTAGGGTGGTTACAGGCGAGAAGGTATGATGATAGTGCAGGGTAAATGGATTGAATGGATGGCTTGCTCTGAGAGGCAGTGCGGACTAGATGGGCCGAATGGACTGTTACAGCTTATAAATCTCTTACAATTCATATCACCTCAATCGCCAGCAACCAATCGTGGAGTGTAGTGACTGTGCATTTGTGGTCACCACATCTCTGACGTCAAACAGTCATTTAGAGGTTTTTTTCATTTTGTTCCCGATGGAATAATAACATCTGTGTTTTTTCCATTGATTTGCATTAATCTACATGTTCACACTGACCCAGCGAAGCTCATAGCTAAATTTAACCGGCATTCGCTTTGATCAGCACAGTCCTTTTGACAGCAACTGTTCATCTCCTCTCACAAGCGCGCAGGACTTATCAAAGCAAAAGGCAGTGAAAAGAGCCTTCACTCGTATGCAAAATAAAAAACCCTGATTAAATTCAGTTTTTTATTTTATAAAGTGCTACTTAATCTCAGCATTTGATACAATACCTGACCATCCAGATGTCTCTTCACACAACATGCTTTGAAGTGAGAGGTTATACAGGCAGCTTCCTGTTAGTGATGTGCTGTGTGTGCCAGGCTGTGGAAATCAATTAATCGGTCGACGTCCTGTAGCTCAGTAGTTAAGATGTCTGTTGTGGAATACTGCTGTATGCAATTGGCTGCTGCGTTTCACCCACAAAATATATAGTCAGTTTACGTTTCAATTCACTTTGGACATCCTCCCGACGTGAAATCCTTCCTGGCATTTGATGTAGCGCTTTTCACATCTTATCCACGTCTCAAAGCGCTTCACAGAATATACTGTCAAGTGAATTGACTGTATATTTGTGGGCGAAACGCGGCAGCCAATTGCGCACAGCAGCGTCCCCCACAAACAGTCCTGGATTGAAAGGACCAATTTTATTATTGTGTTTTTTTAAGGGATTATTACTCTCTCTCTCTCTGTGTGTGTGTGGGTGTGGGTGTGTGTGTGTGTGGAGTCAGGAAACTTGCCCATGATTTCGCCCTGACCTGCCTGGATTCAAACACAGGTCTCACGCTTGTAAGGCAAGTGCTCTAACCACTGAGCTACAGGAGCTCCACTTATATGCAGTCCATTCACTTTACAGTATATTCTATGAAGCGCTTTGAGACATCAAGAAGACATGAATAACGCTATATCAAATGCAAGGATTATTATTATTATTACTATCTGAAGATGGGGAAGGAAGGGGGCAAGGCGGAGAGACTGAGGAAGAGCATTGCAGAGTTTTGGGTGGCATAGGAGATCAAAGCATGGCCACCGATAGTGGAGCAGACAGCAATGAGGGCGAGCAGCGGGTCGGTGAGTCAGTCAGTCAGTGCGCCAACGAAAGAGAGAGTGAGCGAGAACAGCCACTCCAAGACACGCAAACACACGTCCAAAACGGCAAAAGGTAAATTCACTTTATCTGATTTTACAGGGGTTTAAGGTACAATTAAAATGCTAATTAAATTAAAATCTATACAACAAGACCAATGTAACCGCCCCAATGATAAATATCAACTCGAAACAACAAACAAACGACAAAATTCTCTCGGTTTCAATGGAAACCTTGATAGAACCCTGAGCAGCGTGATTTCACAGTTTAAACTCCAAACCACCGACATCCGAGTGTTTAAAACAATCCCACGGGACGGAGATGAATAAAGATTTACATCCTCAATATCTGTCTCTTTCTGAAGTTGCTCAATCGATAAAAAATCTTCACCCACCAACCCCATCCCAAACACACACCACACACCACAAACACCATACACACATGCACACCATACACACACACATATCACATATACACATACACCATACACACACGCACCATACACACACACACACATATCACATATCAACATACACCATACACACATGCACACCATACACACACCATACATACACACACACACCATACACACACACACACCATATGCACACAACCACACACAAAAACACCATACACACATACACCATCTTCTTTCTAAACACAAGCCAGATTGTCATCACGTTTCTCAGTTAGTTCTACGGGGGCCTGAAATTTCAATCCCTCCCGGTCGATCTCAGTTGGTTTCCTCCATCGGGTTTAAGGTGTCGCTGGTGTAAAATCAGAGGGTCCGAGCATTCGGCCACTAAGGACTGGATGCTGAGACCAGATTGAATTTGGAGCCTCTGGTTGATTTGAGTGCTGATGGCAACCTGTGTGGGTGGGTCGGTGGGTGGGTGGGTGGGTGGGTGGGTGGGTGGGTGGGGTGGAGGGAGAGGGGGGCAGCCTTCAGCTCGGAGTTGTGTATCCAAGTCCTCCATCCTGTGACGATCCCTGTTCCTCGCATTCTCTGTGTCCGACCTCACCCTCGGACAGGCTGATGTGCAGATGGGTTTCATTAGCCGCTGGGGAGCAGGTGAGGGGGAGGGTCTGGGGTCTGGGGTCCTGCAGCCCATTACAGCAGTCATCGTCCCTCCCTGGCCCGTTGGCATTCAGTTGGTCACAGCTCCGCGTGCTGCCCACCTGCCCCCCGCAGCCCAGCGCTGCCCGGCTCCCCGCCCCCGCCCTCGCCCCCGCCCCCGCCCTCGCCCCCGCCCTCGCCCCCGCCCCGCCCCCGCCCCCAGTTGGCAAAGTGCAGGAGGAACCGAAGCTGAAGGTGAGCCGCGAGGAGCCGCTGATCAGGGTGGGCTCGGGGCGGGGTCCAGCCCGGTCACCGGCAAACTGCAGGGAGCGAGTGCAACGTCTCCTGGCGCCCGCGGGCGGCGGCTTCAACCGCGGGATGGTCTGCGAGTAACTGCGAGAGAGAGAGAGAGAGAGAGAGAGAGAGAGGCGGTGACAACAAGACAAAAACAATGACACTCGTATAGCGCCAATCACGGCTGGAGCGCGTCCCGAAAAGAGCAGGAAAAAACGTGAAGAGTGCCTTTCACGTCAGGAGGATGTGTAACGACGACAACAACAACAACAACAACAGTGCCTTTCACATCGGGAGGATGTCCCAAAGCGCTGGACCGTCAAAGATTTGGACTGACAATGGCTGATTGCTACCGGGCCCGTCTCAGCCACACAGAGGTTGCAGAGAAATAGCCGTAACTGAGAGAACAGTAAAGATGATTTGATATGCATTTGTCACAGTTCCTTGCCGAGACTGGACTCTGTATTTTGTGGGTGGATCGCAGCGGCCGATGGCGCGCGGCCGTGTCCCCCAAACAGTCGTTTTAACATGTTATTCGGAGGAACACACAGAGAGAAAGAGAGAGAGAGAGCATCTCTTTTCGAGGATCTTTAATGTCCAGCTGAACAGGTAGACGGGGAGTGAGGTTTAATATCTCATCGGAATCGCGGCATTTCTGGCAATGAAACACCCACCTCAGCGCTGCGCGGAAGCATCTGCTCAGACTGTGTGATTCTAACCCGCAAACTTGCTCACACACTGGGACATAACTGAGATTACATCTAACACAGCATGGGACGGACGAGACTGAGAATAATAATAACAATAATAAATCCTTGCATTTTGATACAGTGCGTTTCACATTTTATCGACGTCTCAAAACGCTTCACAGAATATACTGTAAAGTGAATTGACTGTATATATTTGTGGGCGAAATGCGGCAGCCAATTGCGCACAGCAGCGTCCCCCACAAACAGCCGTGGATTAAAATGACCAATTTTATTATTGTGTTTTTTTTTTGTTCGGATTATTATTAGGCGTGTGTGTGTGTGTGTGGAGTAAGGAAACTTGCCCAAGGTTTCCCACTGATCTGCCTGGATTCGAACACAGGTCTCACGCTTGTAAGGCGAGCGCTCTAACCACTGAGCTACAATATGAATAATCCCGTTACCTCTCATCCCATCTAAAGGCCACCGGGATCTTCCCTCGAGTCCCGGGATTCTCTGTGATCCAGGAACGCTGTGCCCTGGTCCACCTGCCCGTCTCCCCGTTCGTCACCGCGTGGCTACCGCTTGCCTGTCTCCGGCCTCCGTTAGCCATCGTGCCGAGGTTCCGGAATGTGCGGCCGGCCATGCTGCCTGGAGAGGAGAGGCACAGAGGAGAGGAGCCAGGGACCCCCAGCTGCAGGTTGAAGGTGGAGATGAGCTCGGGGACGGAGCTGGGAACAGCTGTGGGTAAAACCAACACCGTCACCGCCAGCCAGGACACTCACAGCAAGAGAAACGTGACACAGAGAAACACCGGGCAGGGCTGGGCTGGACGGGAGGGCTGGCAGGGCAGTCTGGGGGGGCAGTGCAGGGCTGGGGGGGGGGCAGCTGGATGTGGTTGGATGCGGCGGGCGGGTGCAGGGCTGGAGTGGGGCTGTACCGGGGGCGGGGGCAGGGCTGGGGGGGGGGGGGGGGGGAGAGGCCGTACCGGGGGCGGAGGTCCTGGAGACCCTGAGCTGCTGGAGGTGGGTGACGAGGAGGGTCAGGTGCCTCAGTAGCTCCGTGTTCTGTAGCGTCAACTCCTGTACTCGGGCCTGGGCCTCGCGCCGAGCCTCCGTCTCCACCACAACCTGCTCCCTCAGCCACCGCACCTGCCAGCCAGAGAGAGAGGTCACGACATCCACACCGCGGCCCCCCCCCTCTCCCCCCCACCCATCCCAACACTGCCCCCTGCCACACCCAGATACCACCCCTGTGCCCCCTGCACACCGCACCTCCTCCTTTGCCCTACCCCATGCCACACACCCTGCCCACATCCCCTCCCACCCCATGCCACACACAATCTACCCCAGCCCCATTGATCCCACCCAGACTGCCCCGCCCACCCAGACTGCCCCGCCCACCCAGACTGCCCCGCCCACCCAGACTGCCCCGCCCACCCAGACTGCCCCGCCCACCCAGACTGCCCCGCCCACCCAGACTGCCCCGCCCACCCAGACTGCCCCGCCCACCCAGACTGCCCCGCCCACCCAGTCTGCCCCTCCCACCCAGACTGCCCCTCCCACCCAGACTGCCCCTCCCACCCGGACTGCCCCGCCCACCCAGACTGCCCCGCCCACCCAGACTGCCCCGCCCACCCAGACTGCCCCGCCCACCCAGACTGCCCCGCCCACCCAGACTGCCCCGCCCACCCAGACTGCCCCGCCCACCCAGACTGCCCCGCCCACCCAGACTGCCCCGCCCACCCAGACTGCCCCGCCCACCCGGACTGCCCCGCCCACCCAGACTGCCCCGCCCACCCAGACTGCCCCGCCCACCCAGACTGCCCCGCCCACCCAGACTGCCCCGCCCACCCAGACTGCCCCGCCCACCCAGACTGCCCCGCCCACCCGGACTGCCCCGCCCACCCAGACTGCCCCACCCACCCAGACTGCCCCGCCCACCCAGACTGCCCCGCCCACCCAGACTGCCCCAGCCACCCAGACTGCCCCGCCCACCCAGACTGCCCCACCCACCCAGTCTGCCCCGCCCACCCAGACTGCCCCTCCCACCCAGACTGCCCCTCCCACCCAGACTGCCCCGCCCACCCAGTCTGCCCCGCCCACCAGGACTGCCCCGCCCACCCAGACTGCCCCGCCCACCCAGTCTGCCCCGCCCACCCAGTCTGCCCCGCCCACCCAGTCTGCCCCGCCCACCCAGTCTGCCCCGCCCACCCAGACTGCCCCGCCCACCCAGACTGCCCCGCCCACCCAGTCTGCCCCGCCCACCCAGACTGCCCCGCCCACCCAGACTGCCCCGCCCACCCAATGCAAGGACAGGTGAGAGGGAGGGGGAGACTCACCTGGGCCACAGCGAGCCGAGTTTGGGGCTGGGTTAGGGGCTGGGCACCCGGAGCCGGGGACTGCCAGCGCCCAGAGGTCAACACACAGAATGTGTTACTGCCAGCGTCCTGAGAGAGAGAGAGAGAGAGAGAGAGAGAGACTGTGGTGATACACGCAGAAACCTGCCACCTTGGTGTGGAGTCTGCGAATCAGACTGAGAATTCCACGTGTGTACACCTGCATACGGCAGTTACCAGGTGTTAGACAGGCCGCCCGGATGTTGCTGTGCGCAATTGGCTGCTGCATTTCTCCCACAAAATACACAGTCACTGCAACTTACAGTATACAGTATCTTGTGAAGTGCTTTGAGAAATTATTATTATCATTATATTACTTAGTGGTACTGTATTGCGTTATTAGTAGTATTATAATAAATAATAATCCTTGCATTTGATATGGCAGTTTTCAAATCTTATCCACGTTTCGAAGCGCTTCACAGAATATACTGTCAAGTGAATTGACTATATTTGTGGGCGAAACGCGGCAGCCAATTGCGCACAGCAGCGCCCTCCCCCTCCACAAACAGCCGGGGATTGAAATGACCAATTTATTATAGGTTTCTTTTTGGACGGATTATTATTATGCTTGTGTCTGGAGTAAGGAAACTTGCCCAAGGTTTCGCCCTGACCTGCCTGGATTCGAACACAGGTCTCACGCTTGTAAGGCGAGCGCTCTAACCACTGAGCTACAGGAGCTATGTACTGTACTATATTATTATCATATTAATGTTCTTATTATTACCTGCTGAAGCTGTGGCGGTGTACGTTGCAGACGCTCGAGGCTGTCGTACTGTGACTCTGCTTTGCCGATGGCTGTGCCTCCTTCACCGCGGAACCCCACGGCCCCATTCCCCACCTCTCCCGGCTGAGGACACCCTGCACAGAGAGCAAAGCACAGGTCAGGAACGCTGAGCGGCTCGGCTGAGGCTTACAGTACAGCGCAGCGCTGGGGAGGGAGCGATCACTGTCAGAGAGGCCGCGCTTGGGGTCAGATGTTCAACCTCACTCCCTGTCTGTACGTTAAAAGATCCTCTCTCTCTCTCTCTCTCTCTGTCCCTGTGTCCTGGCAGACAAACAAACCCCCAGTTAAAATTGATCACTCATTCCCCTCATGTAGCTCAATGGTTAGAGCACTCGCTTTACAAGCATGAGATCTGTGTTCGAATCCAGGCAGATCAGGGCGAAACCTTGGGCAAGTTTCCTTACTCCACACACACACACGCTTAATAATAATCCCTCCAAAAAAAACATAATAAAATTGGTCATTTCAATCCACGACTGTTTGTGGGGACGCTACTTTGCGCAATTGGCTGCCGTGTTTTGCACACAAATATATTCAGCCAATTCACTTGACAGTATATTCTGTGAAGCGCTTTGAGACGTTGATATGATGCGAGAAGCCGCGATATCAAATGCAAGGATTACTATTGTTATTATTACTGTCGGTTGCTGTATCCAAATTAGCTCCCACGTTTGTCTTCAAAAACAGTCTCTACACTTAGACACTAATTACTTAAGAGGCATTTGGATCCAGCACAGTGCTGTGAAGAAAAATTATAATAATAATAATTATTCTTGTACTATTTTATAATATTATCATATTTCAGGTAATAATAATATTTGGTGCATTTGATATGGCCTACAAAACATACAGTATATTATGTGAAGACTTTGAGACATCCAGAAGATGTGGAAAGCTCTATAATCAAATTCAAGGATTATCATTATTATTATTATAACGTCTTATTTTCGTCATCGAGTTCCTCTCCCCAGTGCCTTGATCAGTCATTCCTCAGAGAAGAGAGATAGAGAGAGAGAGACGCTGTTTGTTGTTGGATTAGCTTCCTTCTGCTCTGTAAACCTCTATAATTCTGTGGCTGTTTGCTGGACATTGCTGTTTGCCCACCAACGTACAATTGCCACAAATTCAGTGGAGCTCCTGTAGCTCAGTGGTTAGAGCGCTCGCCTTACAAGTGTGAGACCTGTGTTCGAATCCAGGCAGATCAGGGCGAAACCTTGGGCAAGTTTCCTTACTCCACACACACACACACGCGCCTAATAACAATCCCTCCAGAAAAAGCACAATAATAAAAATTGGTCATTTTCAATTCACGACTGTTTGTGGGGACGCTGCTGTGCGCAATTGGCTGCCGCGTTTCGCCCACAAATATACAGTCAATTCACTTTACAGTATATTCTGTGAAGCGCTTTGAGACGTGGATAAGATGTGAAAAGCGCTATATCAAATGCAAGGATTATTATGATAATTCTGTGGCTGTTTGCTGGACATTGCTGTTTGCCCTGAACACGCAATCGCTACATCTAATATGTCCTTTCGCGGGGTCTCGCTGGGCGACTGGCTCCCGGTACCGTCTGCTCTCCGCTCCTCAGATCCTCTGCCGCTGCCTCCGTCCCCCCGTCTGTCCGCCGTCTCCCCCACACGCTGCTGGCTCAGCTTGTGACACACCTCGAAGGCCTGTCCAACCGTCCGCACAATACGCATGGCCTGGCTCTAACACACACAACGACACAGAGGGTGAGAGAGAGAGCTGGGCAGCGGGGGCCGGACGGGAGTGGGGGGGGGGGGGGGGGGGAACAGACAGAAGGTGGGCTAGACAGAGAGTGGGGGAGACAGGGGGTTGGCAGACAGGGGGGTAGACAGAGGGGGTGTGCAGACACTGGGAGGTAGATAAAGGGCGGGCAGACAGAGGGGTGGGGCAGACAGAGGGGCATAGAAAGAGGTGGAGGCAGACAGAGGGAGGGACAGACAGAGGGAGGGACAGACAGAGGGGGGGCAGACAGAGGGAGGGACAGACAGAGGGAGGGACAGACAGAGGGAGGGACAGACAGAGGGAGGGACAGACAGAGGGGGGGGCAGACAGAGGGGGGGCAGACAGAGGGGGGACAGACAGAGGGGGGACAGACGGTGGGGGGGGGGGGGGGGCAGACACCTACCTTTTTCTTTGTTTTGAAGACGTTACAGCGGAAAGTATTACTGATGCCGTCTCTGGCAATGTAGCTGAATATCTTCAGATCCTGCGAGTCGTGGGACACGTAGAATATTCTAGACATGACGAATAACAACAACAACAACAACATCACAACCTGGAGAGAGCCTTCCAACCCCGGGAGGACGTCCCAAGGCGCTGGAGAAAATGATGGCGATTACACGTCAGGTTTGGAACCCAAATCTAATGCAGGTTTGAACCAGGCACCAATCTCATCGCACAGACCCTGCTTCCGCAACAAGCCCACCCCACACTCTTTCATAGCCCCCTCCCCCACTACCACCCCAAACCTCTGGCACAGACCACACCCCACCTCCCACTGGCCTCTCCTCCCACAACAGCTGTATCCCAATGGCCTCCCATGGGCTCCACACCCCTTCCTGGCCACAATGTCCTGTTAATTCCCCTCAGTGTAAAGGAATAATAATCATAATAATAATCCTTGCATTTGATACAGCGCTTTTCACATCTTATCGACGTCTCAAAGCGCTTCACAGAATATACTGTGAAGTGAATTGACTGTATATCTGTGGGCGAAACGCGGCAGCCAATTGCGCACAGCAGCGTCCCCCACAAACAGTCGTGGATTGAAATGACCAACTTTATGATTGTGTCTTTTTTTGGAGGGATTATTATTAGGCGCGCGTGTGTGTGTGTGTGTGTGTGTGTGGAGTAAGGAAACTTGCCCAAGGTTTCGCTCTGACCTGCCTGGATTCGAACATAGGTCTCACGACCGTAAGGCGAGCGCTCTAACCACTGAGCTACAGGAGCTCCGCGTTATGTTGGAATACTTCCCGGTCCTGAAATGTCCCCCTCCTGCCTTCCCCCCTGCACCCCATTGGCTCGTCTCATTGGTGATAGTGGGTTGTGTGAGAGGCTTGCCCCATTCTGAGAGGGCGGTGGGCGGGCGGGCGGGAGAGGGGGCCAAACATGTATTTACCTGTACACAGGGTCGTGCATCACCAGCAGTTTACTCTCATCCCAAGTCCATTCCTTCCTCTGTAACAAGACAGCAGCCTCAGCGTGTGACTTTCCACACACAGTAAGTCCACGTGTTACGTGTGTGATGAACATGTGAGTGTGTGCGAGTGAAGGAGGTGTGTGAGTGTTATATACCGGACCGGAAAGCAACAAAAACTACCCCACACAATAATGACTTAGGAAACATTTGAACACTGCGCAGTGTAGGAAAAAGACTCTGTTAATAACAAGCGCTCTGGGACGCCACCCTGCGTGAGGGGCACTATGTAAACGCAAGCTGTTGTCGCTGTTGCTTTGACACGTGGACGAGACCTGCCTTCTGTTTCTTCCTAAGCGTGACCCTGACACCATCCACGGACACCGTTATGTTCACCTTCCGCTTCTTAATGTTCTTGGCTTTGAAATCGTACTGAAAGAGAGAGAGAGAGAGAGAGAGAGGAGAGAGAGGAGAGAGAGGAGAGAGAGGAGAGAGAGGAGAGAGAGAGCAGTCACGTCACAGCCTGGTGCCATCACAAGATATAAAAATAAATAATCTATAATAATACTTTCATTTTGATACAGGTCTTTTCACGTCTTCTTGATGTCTCAAAGTGCTTCAAGAATATATTGTAAAGTGAATTGACTGTATATTTGTGGGTGAAACACGGCAGCCAATTGCACACAGCAGCGTCCCCTGAATGCTCAGAATCCTCCATGTCCCCCCGAACCCCCCGCTCCACCCTCGGCGGCCGTGCCTTCAGCCACTAAGCCCCGAGGCTCTGGAACTCCCTTCCTCACTCCCTTCGCCTCGCCCCCTCTTTTCTCAGTTTCAGGTCCCAGTTGAAGACCTTTCTCTTCGACCGCGCCTTTGGTCACCTTTCTACCCCTGGCCCTGGCTCGGTCCCGGGATCTGTTATAGTGAAGCGCTCTGAGATGCCGTCCGGCGTGGAGGGCGCTATATAAATCAAAGTTGCTGTGGTTGTTGTCCCCACAAACAGTCGTGGATTGAAAATGACCAATTTTATTATTGTGGGGTGTTTTTGGACGGATTATTATTAGGCGTGTGTGGAGTAAGGAAACTTGCCCAAGGTTTTGCCCTGACCTGCCTGGATTCGAACACAGGTCTCGCGCTTGTAAGGCGAGCGCTCTAACCACTGAGCCACAGAACTCCACATGCAAGGAATAATATTATTGTAAATAGCGGCTGAGTGACCTTTAGATGAAGTCACCAGTTGCGACGTTACGCTCAGGGGTTGTACAATCATGGTCCGTCCGTCCCTCAGGCCACCCCACCTCCCTCCCCTCACACCCCCCCTCCCTCCCCTCACCCCCAACTCTATGGTGGTCTTGCAGTACAGGGTCTCGGCCAGTGGAGGCCGTCGGTGAGCCACAACAATGGCAGCCACATTATTCCACCGACCATTATCTCACATCAAGGTCAGGGTGAGGAGGTTAAAGTGAATCCAGTGGGGCAACACAAACCCTCCCATTGGAGACAGTTCCTTCCTCCCAATCCAGCCCATCTCTCACACACACACACACACACAAACACATACATGTGCGCACACCCCAAGTCCCCTCAGTACAGTGCAGCCAGACCAGGGCTTGAACTAAGAATAACAACAACAAAATGACACTTCTTTAGCGCCTTTCATGTCAGGAGGACGTCCCAAGGAGCTGGACAGTTACTGCTTCAGACCTGAGCTGAGGACGAGTGGGGGTGGGGGAGAGGGAAAGGGGGGGTTAGGAGTTGCCGATGAGTCCATCGAAGAGGAGAGTCTTGAGGCGAAACTTGAAGGAGGCCAGGGAGGGGGGTGAGGCGGAGGGACTGCGGGATGGAGTTCCAGAGGTTGGGGGCAGAGTGGCTAAAAGCTCACCCACCAATGGTGGGGCGGGTGGGTTGGGGGACGTGGACCAGGCCAGAGCCATCTGTTGAGTGGAAAAAATGGTCCTAGGTATTTATCACCAATCGACTAGAAGACGTGGGTGATGGGTGGGAGTGGGGGGGGGGTGGGGGGAGAGGTTGAAAAATGATGGCATTGAGGGAAAGAACTCCCAAAGTCCTGTCCTTTCAAGTGGACGTGAAAGATCTCGCGGCGCTGTTGGAAAAGAGAAGGAATTCGCCCTTTCTCCCGGTGCCCTGGCCGACAATCCCCCAGATAAAATTGATCACTCACTCCCCTCACAGTCGGCTGCCTGCCATGCCCAATTTGCCGTCGCATTTGTCTACAAAAACAGTCACTACACTAGACAATAATTACTCAAAGAGATGTTTGGATCCAGCACAGTGCTGTGAAGGAAAACACTCTTACTATAATAATATTCCTTGTATTTGATAATAGCACCTTGCCTACAACATCGAGATGTGTCAAAGTGCTTCACAGAATGCATTCAGTGTAAAGTGGATTGACTTGTATTTTGGGAGGGCGAAATTGTGCGAGATAGGAACAAGTATAGGCTCTTCAGCCCCTCGAGCCTGTTCCTCTAGTCTATCAGATGACGGCTGATCTGCACTTCAAATCCATTTACCTTCCTTTGCTGTATAATAATATTGATAATAATAATCTTTGCATTTGAATACAGCGCTTTTCACATCTTATCGACGTCTCAAAGCGCTTCACAGAATATACTGTAAAATGAAGTGACTGTACATTTGTGGGCGAAACGCGGCAGCCAATTGCGCGCAGCAACGTCCCCCACAAACAGCCGTGGATTGAAAATGACCAATTTAATATTGTTTTTTTGAGGGATTATTACCAGGCGTGTGTGCGGAGTAAGGAAACTTGCCCAAGGTTTCGCCCTGACCTGCCTGGATTTGAACGCAGGTCTCACGCTTGTGAGAAGAGCGCTCTAACCACTGAGCTACAGGAGCGCCACTCGACTTGATAACCCGACCTAACAAACATTTAGCGGCCGATCGCAGACTTGAACATTTCCTTAAGCCTCCACCGCCTTTTGGGGAGAGAGCGAGAAAGGTCCAGATTCCCATAAACTGCCCTTTATGTGAAAATTCTTAAAACCTAAGCCTCTGCTGATGAATTTTCCCCAACTCAGCACAATCTTCAAAATTTTCACGGCAAAATTATACAGAGAACAACAGAATTACATCGGGAGGAGGTCGCAAGGCGCTGACAAAAATGTAGACACAGACACACATATAGTGACACAGGCAGTCAGGCAGTCAGTCAGTCCTTCCACAAAGACCTTCCACACACACAAACACACACAGCCGGTGTCTGGCTAGATTTCTTCTCTGATAAAGGAGGAGGTTTATCAAACCGAGAGACCCACGGACGCGCACACTAACTAAGCCACCGAATTGCCAACTCACCCGAATTCTCCGCATGGCTGCTACTATCTCCACTCGACTGTTTGGCCGCTGAACATCCAAACACCCGACATACTGAGAGAGAGGGAGGGAGGGGAGGGACGGAGAGACAAAGCAATCATTGTTAACACTGGAAGGGAGGGAGTGAAGGGAGAGGTGCTTTGCATTCTGTTGTGTTATCGTTCTCTCCACTATATATGTATAATAATCCTTGCGTTTGATATAGCGTCTTCTAAACATCTCAAAGAGCTTCACCGAATATACTGTTAAGTAAATTGACTGTATATGTATATATAAAAACTGTGGTTTTACTGTGAATTTCTAACTGAATGAATGAATGAGTGAATTTGGGAGGGAGGAGGGATTTAGTGGCTTTGTGTATTTTTGGGGTGATGGGTTGATGGGGGGTTTTCTCCCCTCAAAATAGCGTTGAAATGACAACAACACAAAACAGGTGCTAGAAGTGTTGAATCCGTGTTCAGAATACAGTAGTAACCTCTCTCACTCAATCTCTCCCTCACTCAATCTCTCTCTCTCTCTCTCACACACACACATACTCTCATACTCATTCACTCACCAGCAATCGCTCGAAGATGAAAATAAATCACACACACACACAACACACACACACACACAGAGTCAGTGCTTTCTCCGAGTTCACCATACTATTCGATGCGTAAAATAAGAGATTTTAATCCAACATTTTTCAATTCATTTTGGGGGGAATGGGAGGTGGAGATAAAGATGGAGGGAGGGTGGGAGTTGGGATGGGGGTGGGTGGGGTGGGGGGAGGGAGAGTGAGGAGGGGATGGATGGAGAGAGTGATCGAGGGAGTGAGAGGGGATGGGGAGAGGGGTGGGTGGAGAGGGGATGGAGGGAGGGAATGAAAGAGACGGGGTGAGACCGAGGGACTGGTGGGAGGGAATGAAAGAGAGAAGGGATTGAAAGGGAGGCAGAGGGGAGAGAGAGAGAGAGAGTGTGTGTGTTTGCAGTGTGTTTGGGGAGGAGGGAGTTTAACCTGATGGAGGGCAAGAGAATGAGCAGCCATACACCAGCCCCGATGGCGTTAAGTTTGCGGGATGTGGTGTGAGAGGGGAGGGGGGGGAGGGGGAGATGGGGAGGGGGGGAGGGGGAGATGGAAGGGAGGAGGAGGAGATGGGGAGGAGGGGA
>CM068765.1:7650532-7842693 GCA_035084275.1 Hydrolagus colliei | reverse complement strand
GGTCAGGGTAAGGTTGGGGTTTGGATGGTTGGAGTAGTTTGGGGGTACAGTTGGTTGGGGGGGGTACGATGGGGGGGGGGGTAATATTGGATTGGGATATGGTTAGGGGCTAGGTTGGGCGGGGGGGGGGGGTGCAGTCAGAGTTTGTGGGGGAGGGGTAGAGTTGGAGTGGTTTGTGGGTGGGTTGAGGTTTGGAGGGTAAGGTTGGGGTTTGGGGGGGATACAGTTGAGCTGTAGGGCTGGAGTTGGGGGGTACAGTTGTACGTTGAGGGTGGGGGGTTAGAGTGGTGGGGGTCTGGGGGTGAGGGGGTTGGGGTGGGGGGGTTGTAGGGGGTCTGTGGCTTGTGTTCTGACCCGTGTGTTCAGTTCCCAGGTGGCCGCCGTTTCCCCTGTGACATTTACTGGCATGGAGTCTCCTTCCTTGACTCCCCCCGTCCTCACAGCGGCCAAGTCAATAAGTTCCCAGGTATGGACCCCTCCCCCTCTCCCCCCCCAGCACAGCCCCCTCCCCCCCCCAGCACAGCCCCCTCCCCCCCCCAGCACAGCCCCCTCCCCCCCAGCACAGCCCCCTCCCCCCCAGCACATCCCCCTCCCCCCCAGCACAGCCCCCTCCCCCCCAGCACATCCCCCTCCCCCCCAGCACAGCCCCCTCCCCCACCAGCACAGCCCCCTCCCCCCCAGCACATCCCCCTCCCCCCCCAGCACAGCCCCCTCCCCCCCCAGCACAGCCCCCCTCCCCCCCCAGCACAGCCCCCTCCCCCCCCCAGCACAGCCCCCTCCCCCCCCAGCACAGCCCCCTCCCCAGCACAGCCCCCTCCCCCCCAGCACAGCCCCCTCCCCCCCCCAGCACAGCCCCCTCCCCCCCCAGCACAGCCCCCTCCCCCCCCAGCACAGCCCCCTCCCCAGCACAGCCCTCTGGGTTGGGCTGTTGGGGTGGGGGCTTGGTTTGGTGGAGCGGGGAATCGGGTGGGGGTTGGGGATCGAAGTATCAGGGAGCAGTGGGTTGCGGGGAGGTGTGTGTGTGGGGTGTGTCCGGGTGCGTGTGTGTGTGTTGGGGGGGTGGTGTGGGGTGAGTGTGTGTGGGGTGTGCATGTTTGTGGGGTATGCATGTGTGTGGGGTGTGTATGTGGAGGATGTGTGTATGGGGGTTGTGGCGTGAGTTTGTGTGGAGGGATGTGTGTGGTGGGGTGTATGTGTGTTGGGGGTTTATGTGTGTGGGTGGTGGGTATGGGTGGAGTGTTAGTATGTGGGGGGAGGTGTGGGATGTGGGGTGTGTGTGTGGGTGTATGTGTGTAGGGTGTGTGCGGGGTGTGTATGTGTGTGGGGTGTGTGTGTGGGGTGTGTGTGTGGGGTGTGTATATGTGTGTGGAGTGTGTGTATGTGTGGGGGCTGTGTATGTGTGGGGGGGCTGTATGTGTGTGGGGGGGTGTATGTGTGTGTGTGGGGGCGGGCGGTGTGGGATATGTGTGTGGGGTCAGTGTGTGTGAGTTGTGTATGTGTGTGGTGTGTATGTGTGTGTGTGGGGGGTGTATGTGTGGGGTGGTGTATATGTGTGTGGGGTGTGTGTATGCATGTGGGGTGTGTATGTGTGTGGGGGCTGTGTATGTGGGGAGGTGTGTGTGTGTGGGAGGGGGGGGTGTGGGGTATGTGTGTGTGGGGTCAGTGTGTGTGTGTGGGTTGTGTATGTGTGTGGTGTGTATGTGTGTGGGGGGGGGTATGTGTGTGTGTGGGGGGGTGTGTATGTGTGTGTGTGGGGTCAGTGTGTGTGGGTGGGGGACCCTCATGCTGTGTGTCTGACCCCAGGAATGCTGGAGACTGTGCGTAAAATCACCTTCAGCCGGGCAATGCGTCTCCTCCAGCGTCTCTTCCCTGAGGAATACAACTTCTACCCTCGCTCCTGGGTCTTACCCGAAGAGTATCACAGCTTCATCGCTCAGGTACAGGCTTCATTCCCCTCCCCCAGTCTGCCCCCAGTCTCCCCCCACCCACCCCCATCTCCATCTCAAAGCACTTCACAGAATAGGAATTTAAGGTGAATCGACTACATTTTAATAATAATGTAATAATATTATCTTTGCATTTGATATAACGCTTTTCACATCTTATCGACGCCTCAAAGCGCTTCACTGAATATATTGTAAACAGCAACAACAACAACCCAATTACATTTATAGAGACAAAAACAAAAGTTGCTGGGGAAACTCAGCAGGTCAGGCAGCATTTATGGAGAAAGGAAAAAGAGTCAACGTTTCGTCCTGACGAAGGGTTGTAGACCCGAAACGTTGACTCTTTTTCCTCTCTCCATGGATGCTGCCTGACCTGCTGAGTTTCCCCAGCAACTTTTGTTTTTATTTCAGATTCCCAGCATCTGTAGTGTTTTGTGTTTTGTTTACATTTACAGAGCGCCTTTCATGTCGGGAGGATGTCCCTCGGTGCTGAAGTGAATTGACTGTGTATTTGTGGGCAAAACGCGGCGGCCAAATGCGCACAGGAGCATCCCCACAAACAGTCGTGGAGTGAAATGACCAATTTTTTATTACAGTAAAAGCCCATTTATCCGGCACTGTTGGGACCTGGCCAATGCCGGTTAAAGCGCATGCCAGATACCTGGCCGGAAACACACACACAAAAAAAACCTTTTTCCAGATAAATTCCGGTTAATCGAATGCGGACCTTTTTTTTTTGATGTGCCGGTTATACGGAAGTTACGGTTAATCGGGTGCCGGATAAACAGGCTTTTACTGTATATTGTGTTTTTTTGGGGGAGGGAATTTTAGGCGTGTGTGTGGAGTAAAGAAAACTTGCCCAAGGTTTCGCCCTGACCTGCCTGGATTCGAAACACAAGTCTCACGCTTGTAAGGCGAGTGCTCTAACCTCTGAGCTACAAGAGCTCCCATTTTGTGGGCGAATCGCAGCACAGCTGTGTCCTGCAAACAGTCATGGATTGAGTGACCAAATTCTTATTATTTTTAAAAGCATTTTTTTTGAGGGGATTATTACACCCTCTGTCTCTCTCTCTTTCTCTTGGACGCTCTCCCTTTAGTAATAAAAAAACATAGTGGCGCTGGGAGCTGAAAAGTAAGAAAGTTTTTCACACCTGATAATAATCCCTCAAAAAAATATTGGTCACTTCAACCCACAGCTGTTTGTGGGGACGCTGCTGTGCGCAATTGGCTGCCGCGTTTCGCCCACAAATATACAGTCAATTCACTTTACAGTATATTCTGTGAAGCGCTTTGAGACGTCTAGAAGATGTGAAAAGCGCTATATCAAATGCAAGGATTATCATTATTATAAGTACCTGAGGTGCTGTTATGTGGCTGTTAGTTGTTGAATGCCCGAGCTCCGTTGACAGTTCACTTGTGCAAGAAACCTTTTAGTTATATCGTCTGCCAGCAGGAGACTAAACACTCTGTTAATCTTGGAGCAAAAATCAAAGGATGATTTGCAGCCAGTGGTGTTTCTGTGAGGGCTCCGATATTTTTTTTTACTGACAGATGAAGAAATTAACATTCTCTAAAAGGGAAGAAAAACTTACCCTTAAAAAACCTACAGAGGATGAATTATTCACTGAGAATACAGAGTATATACTGAGCATATAAAACCTTTTCCACCTTTACAGCCTGTGGATCGTAAATTGCAATTCAGATAAAATACAAAGGAAATTTGTGTGTGTTCTTTTGAGGGAGCGGAACACCGTAAATATCCCTGTATATGGTGATTGCTTACCCCAGTTGGTAGCTCCCTCGCCTCGTGACTGAGAAGGTTCTGGGTTCAAGACCCAGGGTTCTGAGCGAGCTCCGCATTATCCATCGGATGAGACTGAGGTTAAAACCGAGGCCTGTTCAGTTGGACGTGAAACAACAACAACAACTTGGGATTTATATAACGCCCTCCACTCCACGGCCGGACGGTGTCTCAGAGCGCTTCCCAACAACGGGTCCCGGGGCCAATAAAGACTCCCGTTGCGCTATTTAAAAAGGGGAATTTCTCCTGGCGTCCTGGCTGACAAATCCCCAATGATAAAATCATCCTGTTGTGAAAGGCGCTATACGAGTGAACCTTTGTTGTGGGGGTGGTGGTGGGTACGGTCAACGTGAGTGTGTGAGCACGGTCGGCGTCTCAGAGCGCTTCCCAATAATGGATCCCTTTGCCTCGCCAGCCCCTCTCTTCCTGTTTTCAGGTCTCGGCTAAAGACATTTGTTTTCGACCGCGCGTTTGGTCACCTTTTTTCCCTCCTGGCTCGGCCCCGGGATCCATTATTGGGAAGCGCTCTGAGACGCCGACCGGCCTGGAGTGAGGGAGAACGCTGTATAAATCCAAGTTGTTGTTGTTGTTGACTGCCATGTTCGCCTGGAAAAAAAACACAGCCCTTTAGAGTGAATCGAGTGAAGTTCTTTGCAACATCCTCGTGGCATGAAAGGTGCAAGGATTATTATTATCATACAGTATTTATTAGTGAGTGTTACGATTGAGACCATAAGGTTGGGTGTCCTGTAGCTCAGTGGTTAGAGCATTCACCTTGCAAGCGTGAGACCTGTGTTTGAATCCAGGTAGTTCAGGGTGAAACCTTGGACAAGTTTCCTTACTCCACACACACACACGCCTAATAATAATCCGTCCAAACAATAATAAAATTGGTAATTTTCAATCCATGACTGTTTGTGGGGACACTGCCTTGCACAATTGGCTGCTGCGTTTCACCCACAAATATACAGTCAATTTACTTCACAGTTGTGGGGGTGGTGGTGGGTACGGTCTGCTTACCCCAGTTGGTATATTCTGCTTACCCCAGTTGGTAGCTCCCTCGCCTCTTGACTGAGAAGGTTCTGGGTTCAAGCCCCAGGGTTCACCGTATATTCTGTGAAGCGCTTTGAGATGCTTTGAGCATCTAGAAGATGTGAAAAGCGCTATATCAAATGCAAGGATTATTATGTGCAGTTTGAGGGGAAGTATTTCTTTCTAGCCTCCAGCAGGGGGCAGTGTAGGGACACGGTGGGTGGGTGTGTGTGTACGTGTGGTGTTTGTGTGTGCGTGTGGTGTGTTTATGTATGCGTGTGTTTGTGCTTGTATTGTGTGCGTGTGCGGTGCATGTGTGCAATGCATGTGTGTGGTGTGTGTGTGTAGTGCGGGTGGGGTGGGCTGTAAAGGAAGGCGCTGCCACCTTACACCCCAGATTACACCCCAGTCCGCTTGGGGCAAAGTCCAAATGAGGAAGGCTGAGAGAACGAGATGAGATGCAAAACACTCGATAATAACACCAACAATCCATTACACTATTAATATAATAATAATCCTTGCATTTGATATAGCGCTTTTCACGTTTTCTCGAAGTGCTTTACAGAATGTACTGTAAAGTGAATTGACTGAGCCTGCTGAATGAAGGGTGTGGGCGGGTTGGTAAGGGGATAGGAGGTCACAGATGTAGGGTGGGGCGAGGCTGTGGAGGGCTTTAAATGTGAGGAACAGGATCTTGAATTGGATCCTCTGGATGATGGGGAGCCAATGGAGTCGGGTGAGGATGGGGGAGATGGGGTCACAGAGTTTGGAGCGGTAGAGGACATGGGCCACAGAGTTCTGGATTATCTGCAGCTTGCGGAGGGAGGGATTGGCAAGGCAAGGATATGAGCCAGGATGTAATGAAGGCGTTGGGATGAGGGTTTCAGTGGCTTTGGGGGTGAGGTAGTAGCGGAGTCGGGAAATGTTGCAGAGGTGGGGAAAGGCAGAGCGGGTCATTGCTTGGATGTGGGGGAGGAAAGACAGTTGAGGGTCAAACAAGGCACCTAGAGGTTCCTGTCTGGCTTGGTGAGGGTGAGTGTGCAACCATGGAGGTTGATGCTGCCAGCGCCTGATGTGTGAAGGCTCTGGTGCGAGCCAATCAGTAGGGCCTCGGTCTTGTTGACATTGAACTGTTGAAAGTTAGCTCTCATCCAGGGCTTGATGTCTAATCTAACAGACAGTCTGTCAGGCCAGTGGTAGCCCTGGAGTCGATGGTAGAGGCAGAGAGATAGAGTTGGGTGTCATCCGCGTATATGTGGAAGTTAACCCCATGTCTGCGGACGATAATAATCCGTGCCTTTGATACGACACCTTATCGTGCCATTGAGACGCCTCAAAGCGCTTCGCAGGGTAGATACACTGTAAGGTGAATTGACTGTATATTTTCATGGAAAATATTTCCTGGTTGTTGTTAGAATAATTAGTTAACAATAACACAGTGACGATAATCACAGAGCAACAATAATAACACGTAACATAATAACAGGAACAGTAATAATATAGTGAGGAATAATAGCAATCAAGTCATAATAGCAACAATTTGCTATCTGCGACGTGTAGCAGTGTGGCGTTGGATATAGCACCTGATCTCCCCGTCTAGCGGGCGGGTGGGTCTGTCTGTTGAGGTTGGAAGAGTCTGTAGTAATGAGCAGCGCGAGGTTCTGTACACAGACAGACAGACAGACAGACTGCGTTTCTCTCTCCCAGAGATTGCCTGTGTCTCGCTCTGCTGCTCTCCTTGTAATGAGCTGCGTCTTGCTATCCCTTTGGTCAGCCCGAGACACACCACACATACTGTACACCATGCGGACCTCTCACTACACACACCACACTCACCACCACGTGCGCGCACACACACACACACACACACACAACAAACACAAACACACACACACACACCACTCACTATACATACACACCATACTCACCACCACACACAAGAAACACATGCACACATACACACAACAAACACACCACACACTACACACACCACACTTACCACACACACACACAACAAACATACACACATTACACTCGCACACAACCCGGACCACACACACCACACAAACATACATACGCACCACGTCTTAGACCAAGTGATTTCCAGTCCTGATGTGGGGCTGGAATCCACAATAATACTACCACTAATAATAATAATATTCTTAGCATTTGCTGTAGCGCTTTTCACGTCTTCCAGACGTCTCAAAGCGCTTCACAGAATATACCGTAAAGCGAATTGACTGTATATTTGTGGGTGAAACGCGGCAGCCAATTGCGCACAGCAGCGTCCCCACAAACAGTCGTGGATTATTATCGTGCTTTTTTTTTGAGGGATTATTATCAGGCGTGAGTGTGGAGTAAGGAAACTCGCCCAAGGTTTCGCCCTGACCTGTCGGGGATCGAAACCAGGTCTCTCGCTTGCGAGGCGAGCGCTCTAACCACTAGGCCACAGGATTCCCACATATCACATCATGAGTATTATTATAATAACTTCTTAGTACACTTACAATTTATGATAACCTTGTTGTGTTGTCAATGAGAGGGAGCCTGCTGATGTATTGTTTTGTGGGGGGATTGGACACACGCGCAGGGTCGAGCGGCGAGAGAGAAGGACCCCTCGCGGAGAACCACGTTCATCGTGAAACCAGACGGAGGGTCCCAGGGCGATGGGATCTACCTGGTGAGGGAGGCGGAGGACGGGAGGCTGGGGGTCTCGCTCCGCGGGAAGCCCGCCGTGGTGCAGGAGTACATCAGTCGGCCGCTGCTGATGGACAAGCTGAAGTTCGACATCCGCCTGTATGTGCTACTGAAGTCCCTGCAGCCGCTGGAGATCTACATCGCCAAGGACGGACTCTCCAGGTTCTGTACCGAGCCCTACCAGGAGCCCAGCAGCAAGAACATCCACCAACTGTTCATGCACTTGACCAACTACTCACTCAACATCCACAGCGGCAACTTCATCCACTCCGACAACGTCAACACGGGCAGCAAGAGGTCCTTCTCCAGCGTGCTGGCCAGGCTCTCGCTGAAGGGCTGCGATGTCAAGAAGGTTTGGTCGGACATCATCTCGCTGGTCATCAAGACCATCGTGGCTTTGGTTCCCGAGCTGAAGGTGTATCACCAGGCCAACATCCCGCCAGCGAGGCCCGGGCCCAGCTGTTTCCAGGTCAGCCTCTCTGCCCACACCCTGTGGAACTCCATCCCACAGTCCCTTTCAACTCGCTTCCTCCCTTGTCTGCTTCAAGGTGTGTGTCCTCTTCGACCGTGCCTTTGGTTTCCCTCCTACCACTATCCTCCCTGGCCGTCATTCCTCCTGATCCCAACCATCAGCTTGTGACCGCCCCACCCGCCCCACCATTGGCAGACGAGCCTTTCAGCCACTCCTCCCCCCAACCTCTGGAACTCCAACCCGCAGTCCCTCCGCCTCGCCCCCTCCCTAGCCTCCTTCGAGTCCCGCCTCAAGACCCTCCTATTCGACGGTCCCATCAATCAGCCCAAGTACCCCCCAACCTTCCCTCCACCCTCCCGTTACCGACCCGAGCTCGGGTCTGAAACGCTGATTGTGCAGGGCCTTGGGACGTCCTTCTGACGTGAAAGGTGCTACACAAGTGTCATTTTATTGTTGTTGTTGTGTCCAATCCCTGACTATCCAAAGCCTTGGGACACCCTCCCAACACAAAAGCATTAGACAATTGTAGTGTGTTGTTATAATAAAATAATAATCCTTGAATTTGATATACAGTAAAAAGCCCGTTTATCCGGCACCCTTGGGACCTGGCCAATGCCGGTTAAAGCGCGTGACGGATAAATTCCGGTTTATCGAATGCGGACCTTTTTTTTGCAATGCCGGTTATACGGGAGTTACGGTTGATTGGGTGCCGGATAAATGGGCTTTTACTGTCTTCTAGACATCTCAAAGCGCTTCACAGAATATGCTGTAAAGTGAATTGACTGTATTTTTTGTTGTTGTTTATTGTTGAGAGTCTGGTATGACATTGAGTGTGAGCGCATGTGAGCGTGCATGAGCATGTATGTGGGTTGGCGTGAGCATGTATGTGGGTGTGTGTGAGCAAGTATATATGTGCGCCAACCCGCGTATGACAGCCCACATTGTTTGTCTCAGTGCGATCGTGGGCACAAGTCTATATGTACAGAGTAAACTGCATGTACCACAAATTACAGTGAATTAATGTCACAGTGCATCCTTTCACGTCGGGAGGACGTCCCAAGGCGATGAACAGTCAGGAAGGGACCCGAGCAAGGGAGAGGGGCAGGGAAGGGGGAGGGGTGGGAGAGAGTTAGGACAGGAGGGAGAGAATTGGGAGGGCAGCAGAAGACATGGTTGAAGAGGAGGTTCTTGAGAACGGCCTTGAAGGAGTTCCTGTGGCTTAGTGGTTATAGTACTTGTCTTGCAAGATGGGGAGATCAAGCTGGAGAGACCTGTGTTCAAATCCAGGCAGGTCAGGGCGAAACCTTGGGCAAGTTTCCTTACTCCACACGCCTAATAATAATCCCTCCAAACAAACCACAATAATAAAACTGGTCATTTCAATCCACAACTGTTTGTGGGGGACGCTGCTGTCTGCAATTGGCTGCCGCGATTCGCCCACAAATATTCACTTCACAGTATATTCTGTGAAGCACTTTGGGACATCGATAAGATGTGAAAAGCGCTATATCAAATGTAAGGATTATTATTATTATAAGGAGGAGAGGGAGGGAGCGAGGCGAAGGGACTGTAGGGTCAGACTTATTATAAGAGTTTATTGTGTTGAATGTGGCAGCTGTAAATCATTGACACAGGCATGTAAGATGTGATGGTGAAATTTCCATTGGAAACCCAACCCTAACGGAAACTTCACCTAAAGTTTCTCTCTATTTACCCCAGATTTTAGGGTTCGATATCCTACTCATGAAAAACATGAAACCTGTGTTACTGGAAGTGAACGCTAACCCTAGCATGAGAATAGATCATGAACAGGAGGTGAGGTCTAACCCCATTCCCTGCTCTCTCTCTCTCTATCTTCCCCAACGTCTCTGTGCTGGTGCTAGTTCCCCCACTGGAGTTCTCTACTCTAATCCCAGCTCCTGCGCTTTCTCCCTCTCTACTCTAACCCCATTCCCTGCTCTCCTTCTCTCCCTCTCTCTCTCTCTCTCCCCCCATCGTATCTGTGCTGGTGCTCGCTCCCCCGCTCTCTACTCTATCCCCCATTCCCTGCATAATACTAATAATAACAGCACACAGTCACGCCACTTTATAGTAGATCCTGTGAAGCGCTTTGAGATGTAGTGACAGTGCAATAAAGCGCGATAAAGAATGCAAGGATTATTATAATAAAATACAGGTTTGTGCGAATGGCACACTTTACAATTTGCATATATATATATATATATATACATACACTACACCTTTCAGATTGGGAGGATAGTCTGAGCAGGTGGGCCCTGGTGTGAGAGCAGAGCCCTGGGGGTCTGAGCTTCTCTGCGATGCAGATCCTGTATCTCCTGTGGAGTCAGGAATCAGGTGGGGGTGGGAGGGGGTGGGGGTGGGAGGGGGTGGGGGTGGGAGGGGGTGGGGGCGGGCGGGGGGGGGTGGGGCGCGAAGGCTTTGTAGAAAAATATCAGCAGCCTCGGGGGAAAAAAAGAGAGAGCGATTTGCGCATCGTAAATTCACTTTGGTCTCCTCTGCAGTGAGTTCAAAGGATCTCTCTGTCGGTAGTAACTTTGAAATGGTGATGCTCAGCTCAGCCGAGGAAATATTTGTTGAGACGCGGTGCGCGGAAGGGAAATGCAGCTGAGAAAATTCCCCACAGATTATTTCAGCACAACAGGAGCCCATTTACTGCCCACCCCAACCGCACACTCACACACCCATCCGTCACAACCCCCAGCACAGTGTGGTTATTCTGCCCCACCCCCCCTCCCCGCACCTCCAACCCCTCAGCCTAGTGAGTTCCTGGCACTACCAAGAGGTAAGTGACCTGTTTTATGTCAGTCAGTGAGTCAGTCAGTCAGTGAGTCAGTGACACTGAGCTCATCTCCCCATCCCAATCACACCACGTGATGTTTAACATCCGCCTTAACGGACACAAAGGGGAGCCTTCACCCACCCCCCTCCACTCCACCCCCCTCCACTCCACCCCCCACTCCCCCCCCAACCCCCCTCCAGTCCATGCCCACCCCCCCTGCCCATCTACCCTCCAGTTAGCCGCCTATGCTCCATATACCCTGATAGCCAAGCCAACGAGTTCTGGAGAGACTTTATCAAGTTGTGCCGGGCTGGGCTATATGGTTTTATGCCAGACTGTGCCGGGGCTGGGCTGTGCCGGGCTGTGCCAGGCCGGGGCTGGGCTGTGCCGGGCTGTGCCAGGCCGGGGCTGGGCTGTGCCAGGCCGGGGCTGGGCTGTGCCGGGCTGTGCCAGGCCGGGGCTGGGCTGTGCCAGGCCGGGGCTGGGCTGTGCCGGGCTGTGCCAGGCCGGGGCTGACGCTGCTGTTGTGCTGCAGGTGGCACCGGGAGTGTTTGAGGCGGTGCCCAGTCCGGTGGACGAGGACGTGAAAGTGGCCGTGATCCGCGACACGTTGCGATTGGTGGATCCGGATCTGAAGAGGAACGTTCACAATCGGTGAGTGTTTGAACCTCGGGTGGTGGTGGGGGGTGGGTGGGGGGGGCGGTGGGGAGTGGAGGGGAAGGGGAGATGGGGGGGGGTCGGCGAGGGCAGTGGGGGTGGATCAATGGTACCAGATTACAAACACCCGATAGACTAACTAATCCATTGGGGGCAATCATCGTCACCAAGAGAGAAAGCCTTCCGTTGTGAACCTGCCTCACAAACACATCACACAATGATGTGGCCGGTGTGTTTATGGAGGTGTGTTTCCTGCGCTGTGTTTCTGGTGCTATGTTCATGGTGATGTGTTTCCTGTGGTGTGTTTGTGGTCATGTGTTGGAGTTTGGCTTTGGGGTCAGACTCTGCCAGTGTCAAGTACAAGTTGTTGTTTTATGGTGTTTGTTTGTGCGTTTGCTGTTAATGAAGACGCCTCTAACCGGGAGCAAGGGGCACAATTCAACAGTACTGGGTCAGATTTCCCGATGACCGGACTGAGTACAACAGCAACAATTGCTTACAGTTATACAGAGCACCTCTGGGGGGCAAGCGCCTCAGAGCGCTTCACAGTATCAGAGTCGGGCAACGAGCCAGGGGAAACAGGGCGGTGACCTTAAGCACGATCAACATGGAAGGTGTTAAGACAAGGAAGATTTTTCACATCTTCTAGACGTCTCAAAGTGCTTCACAGAATTTACTGTAAGAGGAATTGACTGTACAGTTGTGGGCGAAACGCAGCAGCCAATTGCGCACATCAGCGTCCCCACAAAGAGCCGTGGATTACAGCTTGAGACCTGTGTTCGAATCCAGGCAGGTCAGGGCGAAACCTTGGGCAAGTTTCCTTACTCCACACGCACACGCCTAATAATAATCCCCTCCCAAAAAAAACCACAATAATAAAATTGGTCATTTTCAATCCACGACCGTTTGTGGGGGACGCTGCCGTGCGCGATGGGCTGCCGCTTTTCGCCTACAAAATATACAGTCAATTCACTTTACAGTACATTCCGTGAAGCGCTTTGAGACGGCCAGAAGAGGTGAAAAATCGCCAAGTTAAAAGCAAGGGTTATTATCATTACTGTACTGTATCCCGAGATATGATTTATTTACAGAAATCTGTCTGATTGATTCTTGAAAGAATCACAACATTTCCTCGAGACATTTCATCTTCCACTAGATCGAGCGCAGGGTATTAGAATATTTTTTATGATCATAGATATCGTAGTAATAATGGTTATTATTGATATTCAACAATCTGACCGTTAAGAATAGATAACTGTTCGATTACGGAACCAGAATGTTTTCTCAGCGTTTGGTGAAGGGTGGTGTGATGGTGGGGGTGGGCTGGTGGGGGTGGGGGTGGGGTTTGATTTGGTTGTAATTACCTGGATGATTAAAACAAATGAACCATAAAAACAGCAGCTTGCTTAAAAATAAACCTCTCGCATCACTCCATTACTGGGAAATGAAGGTGTCAGAACTGCTTTGCGGTTTAATTTTTCAGTTTTCACTCTTTATTAGTTGGTTAGTGAAGGCAGTGAATCCTTGTCTCTGCCTCGTCTTCTTTGAGGAGCTTAAAACCGGTGATAATTTGATGCACTCGCGCAGCAGAGAAAACAGTCATCGCCATAGTAATAATAATAATAATAATCCCTGCATTTAGATACAGTGCCTGATCACCTCGTTAAGACGCCCCAAAGAGCTTCACAAAATATCCAAACAGACTCAGGCGTGTGAAACAACAACAACAACAAATTACATTTCTATAGCGCCTTTCACGTCGGGAGGACGTCCCAAGGCGCTGCACAGGAGGCGTGTGACCCGAGCTGGGAGGGGAGTGTTTGGGAAGGGGTGAGACACGAAGGGGGGGTAAAAGAGTTCGGGGTGGAACAAAAGGCACGATCGAAGAGGAAAGTCTTCAAACCGGCCTTGAAAGAGGAAAGGGAAGAAACGAGATGGAGGGATTGAGGGATGGCATTCCATAGGGTGGGAGCGGAGAAATTGAAGGCCCGGCCTCCAAGTGTGTGGGATAGTACGCGGGTGTGGGATAGTACACGGGCTGCAGAGTTTTGGATGACCTGCAGCCTGTGAATGGAGGAGCTGGGGAGGCCGACGAGGAGAGAATTTCCGTAGTCCAGCCGTGAGGTGATGTACGCGTGCACAAGTGTTTCGGCAGCACGGGGGGTGAGATAGTTGCGGAGCCTGGCAATGTTGCGCAGGTGGAAATAAGCGGTGCCGGTCAAGGCGCGGATGTGGGGGAGGAAGGAAAGTTTTTGATCGAACATGATGCCGAGGTTCCTGATTGGCTTTGTGAGGTGGAGAGTACAGCCTTGGATGTTGAGGCTGGCAGCGCCCGATGTGCGGAGGCGCTGGCTTGAGCCAATCAGGAGGGCCTCGGTCTTACTCATGTTCAATTGCAAAAAGTTGTCCCTTGTCCAGGACTCGATGTCGGACAGACATGCTGTCAGAACATCAATCGTCTGGGGGTTGAGGGATGAGGCAGAAAGGTACAACTGGGTGTCATCCGCATACATGTGGAAATTTACCCCATGTTTGCGGATGACGTCGCCCAGAGGGAGCGTGTAAAGGGTGAAAAGGAGGGGACCGAGGACAGAGCCCTGAGGGACGCAGTGGGAAACTGTGCGGGGGTTTGAAGAAAAACCATTGGAAGAAACAAAATGTAAACGGTGGGTCAAATAAGAATGGAACCAGTCAAGGACTGTGCCTTGAAGGTTGAGGTGGAAGGAAAGACGTTGAAGGAGGATGGTGTGATCGACTGTGTCGAACGCAGCAGACAGGTCAAGGAGGACGAGGAGGCAGAGGGAGCCCTGGTCACAGGCGGTTAGGATGTCATTTGTGACCTTAACCAGGGCAGTTTCTGTGCTGTGGATAGGGCGGAAACCTGATTGGAGGGGTTCAAAAAGTGAGTGAGTTGAAAGGAAAGAGCGGAGCTGGGAGGCAACCACTCTTTCAAGGACCTTGGATAGAAACGGGAGGTTGGAGATGGGTCGATAACTTGATGGTTGCGACGCATCAAGGGAGGGTTTCTTCAGGATAGGGGTGATGGTGGCTGTTTTAAGGGAGGTAGGGACGGTACCTGAGGAGAGGGAAAGGTTAATGGTGTCAGAAATGAGCGGGGCTAACAAATGGAGCTGGGTGCGGAGGAGGGAGGTGGGGATGGGGTCCAATGAGCACGTGGTGGGTTTCATGGAGGTAATTGTTTTTGTGACTGAAAGCGGGGTGGTGGGGTTGAAAGTGTGAAATGGGGGGTGAGTAGGGGTTGAGGTAGCTGATGAGGGCGCGGAGGTGGAGGAGTGGTGGGGGGAGGAAACCGCAGAGCGGATTTTCTCAGTTTTGGACTCGAGGAAATCCAGCATCTCCTCACAACGAACGTTTGAGGAGAGGATCTGCGAGGTGAGGCGGGGGGGGCGGAGGAGCTGGTTGGTGGTGGCGAAGAGGAGGTGGTGGTTGTCCTTCGCTTCCAGGATGATCCTGGAGTAGAAGGCTGATTTGGCGGTGGCTAGGGCGGAGCGGTAAAGTTTGATGCGGTCCAGCCAGATTTGCCGGTGGACCGTGAGGCCAGATTTGAGCCAGGTGCGTTCAACTGCTCTCACTTGGCTTTTGAGGGAACGGAGGTGAGTTGTGTACCTCGGTGATGATCGGGAATGGGAGACGGTTTTGGAGGTGAGGGGGGCCAGGGTGTCGAGGGTAGTGGAGAGGGTGTTGTGGAGGGCGGTGGAGGTGGAGGATGGGTCGGTACAAAAAAAATGCCATTGTGGGAATAGGTCGGAGGTTTCGAGGGCAGAGGTGAAAGTTTGAGGGAGAATCTTCTTCCAGGGCCGGTAGAAGATGGTGGTGGGTTTGGAGGTGGAGGGGGGAGGGACAGAGGTGTTGCAGGAAATGAAAAAATGGTCAGAAATGGCCTTGTCTGTGATGGTGACGCCAGAGACGTTGAGACCTCGGGTGATCACCAGATCGTGAGGATGGCCGTGGGTGTGGGTGGCAGTGTTAATATGAAGGGAGAAGTTGAAAGATGAAAGTAAAGAGGAAAATTCAGAGGAAATGGGGCAGGAGGGGGTGAAATGGAGGTTGAAATCGCCAAGAATAATAAGGCGATCAGAGGAGGCACAAAGGGAAGTTAAAAGTGAAGAAAAATCTAAAATGAAAGTGGGGGCGGGTTTGGGGGGGCGATAAACTAATAGGATTTTGAAAGAATTGTGGGAGGAGTGAGAGAGGGTGAGCTGTTCAAAAGAGGGGAAGGAGCCGGAGGAATAGGGGGATAGGGCGAGAATATGTGAGGGTGTGACTCTCTGTGTGTGTGTGTGTGTGTGTGAGAGAGATTGTGTGTGTGAGAGAGACTGTATGTGAGAGACTGAGAGAGAGAGAGACTGTGTGTGTGTGTGAGAGAGAGGAGGAGAATGCGTGAGAGTGTGACTCTGTGTGTGTGTGTGAGAGAGATTGTGTGTGTGAGGTTTGCAAAAATAAGGAGATGGAGGGGCTGGGTGAAACGATGGATGTTTAGAAGGATTTGGAGGGAGGGAGGGAGGGAGGGAGGCAGAGGGATTTAAGGAGAGTGTGTGGTGGGAAGGTGGGCTCAGTGACCCTCCCTCCCTCCCTCCCCCGAGGCTCACGATGAGTGACCAAGGACTCCGGCTGATACGTTGAGCAAGTTTCCACACTATACACACACACACACACGCGTGCCTTTGTTCACCCAGCAGTAAGTAGGAAACCGTTCGTCTGTTAGTTGATTGTCGGAACGCTTTTCTGGGAAAGTAACGTGGTCACTGAATCCACCACTGTTTGTAGGACATCGCTGTGCTACAGCGGCTGCTGTGTGAAATAGGCAACTAATTCACTTTACCGCACACTCTGTGAAGTGTTTTGAGATGCTAGAAGGCGCTAGATCAAATGCAAGCTTTATTATTATAATCGCAGGCCAGTGATCGTGGAGGATGGAGTTGAGAGGGAGGATGGAGTTGAGAGGGAGGCTGTCGCTGAGTGGAGGACAGAGGACAGCCATTCTGTGCTTGTTGAGCCCTCGCCAGTTTCAATATTTTTGTTGTTGTTGAGTTTTTAATAAAGGAAAGCTGCTCTGCGTGTCTTGTGACAGACTGCGAGCGTCAACCAGAGATACAGGGCTTAATGCCTTCCACTGGTGAGAGCTATATTTAGCACTTAGTAATGAGCTTCACACGATGTGTGTGTGTGTGTGTGTGTGAGAGAGAGAGAGGTGGGGGAGGCAGGGGGCTGAGTTGAGATGCTGTGTTTTTTACACAAAGCGAATTGGAACAATTTAATATTTAATATTACAGCACAGAAGGAGGCTATTCTGTGCGCAATTGGCTGCCGCGTTTCGCCCACAAATATACAGTCAATTCACTGTACAGTATATTCTGTGAAGCGCTTTGAGACGTCGAAAAGATGTGAAAAGCGCTTTGACAAATGCAAAGATTATTATTATTTATTATTATTGGGCCCATCATGCTTGTGCCTGCTGTTTGAAGAGCTACCCCCACTCTCTCCCCGGAGCCCGGCATAATTTTTTCTCCTCCATTTCCTCCTGAATTTCATCGATTGTGAAATAATCTTTGCGTCAACTGCGGTCAGTTCACTGCGCAGTACATTGTGAGAAGCGCTGAGAGTCGTCTAGAAGGCGTGACAAGGCAAGGAGTGTTCTTAGCATCTGATAACGCTGTGAAAACTTCTCACAGCTCTTGACCTCCCTCTTCGATCTCTCCTGTCAAGATCCTCCTCTTTGACAGTGCCTTCTGCTGCCCAACTCTCTCCCTCCCCTCCCAACTCTCTCTCTCCCCATCTAACTCTCCCACCCCTCCCGCCTACCTTGCTTCCCTCCCTCGCTCAGGTCCCGTCCTGACTGTTCAGCGCCTTGGGACGTCCTCCCGACGTGAAAGGCGCTCTATCAATGTAATGTTGTTGTTAGTGTCTGTTCTTTGCACGCGTGAGGACAGACTGAAACATGAGCAGCTCTGTGTGTGCAAGTGACTCCACACGCCAGAAGACATTTCCATTTGGCAGCCTCTTGATTTATTCCGCCAATACAAGTTCACGGCTAAAACTTAACTGCCGTGAGTCCACACTGCGCCAATCCCGAGATCTCAGTCAAGACACATTCCCAGCTGCGAGACATCAATCAGCAACACCTCCAGCCTCGGAAAACACATCACAAGCAGCTGTTCCCTCCGTTTTGGGATCCGAAAGCCCTTTTTTTTCCCCCTCCCGTTCGACACACATTAACTTAATGACCAGGTAGGAGAGAGAAACCACAACTCCACTGCGCTCATTAACATCAAGATTCAATTTCCAAACCTGGTCCTCGCTGCTCCCAAACTCATCTTCCCACAAAGAGATTTCTTTTTGTGAGACTCGATTGTGGAGCTCCTGTAGCGCGGTGGTTAGAGCGCTCGCCTTACAAGCGTGAGACCTGCGTTCGAATCCAAGGCAGATCAGGGCGAAATCTTGGGCAAGTTTCTTTACTCCACACGCTTAATAATAATCCCTCCAAACAAAAAACACAATGAAATTAGTCATTTCAATCCACAGCTGTTTGTGGGGGACGCTGCTGTGCGCAATTGGCTGCCGCGTTTCGCCCACAAATATACAGTCAATTCACTTTACAGTATATTTTGTGACGCGCTTTGAGACATTGATAAAATGTGAAAAGCGCTATATCAAATGCAAGGATTATTATTATTATTAAATGACGGAACGGCAACACTAGTCTGCTTCTAACGTATCTTGTTAGGAGCTTTTGCCTCCAATTTACGATCAGAACAAGAGGCAAAGTAATCGGTCGAGGTTTCCTGAACGTACAGAACAGAATTAGTTCAAGGTGACTGAAAGGTTGAAGAGGTTTTTAAGCAGAGCGGGTAATAGCTTTGCTTTAGGTTTAAAAGTGGAACAGGCTTAATGTCGAATGTGTCTTTTTTAATAACTGATTTTATTTTGATGGACTAATAAAGGTTCCTTATCTCAGTCTCAAACATCTAGCCCATGTGCCAGCTGAGGCGAATTATATTGTGACATGTTTGGGATTCTGTGTTTATCTACAACTGGGGTATAAATTACAGCGAGGCTTTGTGTAATAATTGCAGCCCAGAATTTGAAGCTCTGCTACAGGATTTTGAATATTCAAGTCTTAGATTTAAAGCCTTCCACAATCTCGCCCCCTCCGCTCAGCGGGCTCCACGTCCCCCGACCCACCCGCCCAGCCATTGGCGGGCGAGCCTTCAGCCACTCTGCCCCCAACCTCTGGAACTCCATCCCAAAGTCCCTCCATCTCGTCCCCTCCCTGGCCTCCTTCAAGTCTCGACTCAAGACTCCTCTTTGAAGGACTCATTGGCAATTCCTAATCCCCCCCTTCCCCTTTCCTCCCCCCCGTCCTCAGCTCGGGTCTGAAGCAGTAACTGTTCAGCGCCTTGAGACATCCTCCTGACGTGAAAGGCACTATATAAATGTAATTTTGTTGTGGTTGTTAGAAGGGTAAAGATGTAAATCCGTTGTGGCTCTGAGATGTGCACATTTAAAAGAAGTGGTTTGTTTATGATGGGAGCATTCCCAAGATTTCAGATCAGATCGGTGAGGAAGCAGAGACATAGGTTACCTGTACACAGACGAACCCACATTGTCTCATAAAACACAGGAGTCCATAGTGTTGTGGTTAGCGAGTTCACCTTGCAAGCGAAAGGACCTGGGTTTGATTCCCGGCTGGGGCGAAACCTTAGTAATGTTTCCTTACTCTTAGCTGTTAGTTGATTGGCGATCGATTTAAAAGGTTTCTCCCCAAAAAATTATTCTTTCAAACCATGACGGTTTGTGGCACATTGCTGTGCGCAATTGGCTACCGTGTTTCACCCACAAAATACACAGTCACTACACTTCAGAGTATAGTCTGCAAAGTGCTTGAGACATCTCAATGACGTGGTGAGAAGCTATATCAAATATAAGGATTATTCTTATTCTTATTCCGTGATACGTTTGAGGTTAGATTTTTTTAAAACATCTCTTTATTTCCATCTTAAATTCCGGCGCTCATGGTTAAACCCCAAATTAAGCAGAATTTATTCTAATCATGGAGGATAAAGAAAATAAATCTCAATGTTGTTTACTTTCGGATTTAAGTCAGAAGGAAAACTTTGAAGTTGTGGAGATGGAAAAAGTTCAAAGTGAAGCGTCTAGTTCATTTCAATCAGAAATGTCCTTCATCCCAGCCAGGCTAGCAAATTGCTTCCGTCATGTAGTGGGACTCATGCATGGATGAATAGGAATGATTGCTTTTTTGTTAGATATGTTTTCAGACATATTTCTGTAAGCAGAGGAATAACACTACTGCAGATTCTTTCGAGGGCAAGTGCACAGATAATCAACTTGGTACGTTACCTTTGAAATGAAAACTTTCATTCAACAAAAGCAACCCATATATTACACTTCTAACATCCCTTTGTGTTTAATATTTTGTTATATATAAGATGATGGTTGTAGACAGGCAGTTTTTTTACCCAGAGAGTTGTTGCGATCTGCAATGACCTGCCCGAAGCAGACTCCATAATAACTTTCAGAAGAGAATTGGATAGAAAATGGGCATTGCTTTGGGGGGTGAGACTGGGGGAGCGAGACGAGTTGGCAGCTCCTTCAAACAGTCCTCACAGGCACCATGGGCCGAATAGCCTCCTTCTGTGCTGTAAGAACCTAAGAATTAGGAGCAGGAGTAGGCCATTCAGCCCCTCAAGCCCCTGCCCCACCATTCAATAAGATCACGGCTGATCTTCTAATCTAACTCCACCTGCCTCATCTAGTTCATCTTCCACTGTCCTGGCAGTCACTTGACGTGTCATGTCCCAAACTACTGTACATACTGTGTCCCAAAATATTATTTTCTAGTAACATTCTGATTTGTTCTTGAAACAAACAACATTTTCTGCTTCCACCGTCTCCCAGGGCGTCTGTTCCATACGATCACTACTCGCTCGCTGAAGTCGTGTTTCCGCAGATTTGTTCTGTATTTTCCGCCTCTCAATTCTAATTCCATTTGTGATGTTAATACGAAGTGGGTTTTTGCTCCTCCTCAGCGGATGAATGCCGGAAAAAGTCACGATTTTTTTTTTGAAACTTTTAAGAAACCAAGTAGCTCAGAGACTGAGCCAGAGCGTGAACACAAACAATATGAACAAAATATTGGTCACTTCAAACCACGACTGTTTGTGGGGACGCTGCTGTGCGCAATTAGCTGCCGCATTTTGCCCACAAACACACAACCAATTCACTTTACGGTATATTCTGTGAAGCGCTTTAATGCAGCCAATTGCGCACAGCAGCATCCCCACAAACAGCCGTGGTTTGAAGTGACCAATAAAAGACGTGAAAAGCGCTGCATCAAATGCAAGGATTATTATTATAATCCTACGGCTGTGCACTGCCCCCTCGTGGCTGACGGTTGATGCCGGTGTTAAGTAAGGAACAATTTTCCCCCAGTGTTTCACACTCGCTGTGTTACATTCCTCTGATCAGCAAAATTAGTGTTTTGTGGAATTGTGAATAAAATGCTGATTTTCTGTGCCAGAGGAGAGGTGAACGGGAGTTAAGCTCCGAGACACTAGCCTGCACGAGGGGCAGGCTAGTGCAAATAGTCGTTGTTATTTGGGGGGAACTCTATGTAAAAACAGCGTCTCGCAAAGTTACCTGTTACTGAGGAATCAAAGGCATCAGTGTTCATTTCACGCATTGTTTAGACGTGTCTATTTGCTGACGAGTGGCTCCTTTGCTCTGCGGTTTTACCCTTCGCCTCCTCCTCCCCAAACACCGACTGTATTGTTCCAGCTAAAGTAGTTGGTGGTTTCCAGTTTGACTGTTGGAATAACCTAATTAACTTTATTGATGGCGGTAAATTGGTTGTTCGCACAGATTTACAGCGATCCTGTGAGCACCACCTTAATTAATCAGCTGATTATTGCTGTAATGAGGATGGCTGTGAGCTTCCGCCGGCTGCAGCCACACACTCTTACCTTTTTATTTTAAAACAGTGTAATTACGTCGTGCATCGGATTGTGTTTAATGATCACCCCCCCCCCTCCCCCTCCTCTCGATGCAACTCTCAGTGTTGTGGTGGTTAGAGCGCTCGCCTCGCAAGCGAGAGGACCCGGGTTCAATTCACTCCCAGACGGGGCGAAAACTTAGCCAAATGTCAGTCCTCCACACACACGCCTCTGTTTATCAGCAGTCAGCAGAAATCCGGTTGTTAGTCGATTGGCGGATTGCGTTCTGAGGGTGATAATCGCTTAAAAAGAAGTTCCACTCAATCCATAACTGTTTGGGGGACGCTGCTGTGTGTAAATGACTGCTGCGTTTCGCCTACAAAATACACAGTCAATCCACTTTACAGTGTATTCTGTTAAGTACTTTTGGCATCTTGGTTTAACACATCACTTGAAAATCAATGATTGGTTGATTGGTTGATTGATTGATTGATTTATTATTATTATTATTGATTGATTGATAGGTCAGACACGGGTGGGAAGTCGGGAGAGGAGGAGGAAGAGGAGGAGATCTGGGAAGACGGGGAGGCTGAGGCCAGCACAGAGCACAACCTGCCGCCCATTTGTCTGAAGCAAGTCTTCCCCAAGTACGCCAAGCAGTTCAGCTACCTGCTCGTGGTGGAGCACGTGGCTGCCCTCTTCATCAGGTTCCTGGGGATCAAAGGAACCATGAAACTCGGCCCCACGGGTTTCCGTACGTTCATCAGGTTGGTGCGCACGGGCTTCGGTCCCCTCACTCACCCCCTCCTGCACAATTGGGTAACAATCACTTCCAAAAATTCTGTCCACGACTGTTTGTGGGTTTGTGTGTAATTGGCTGCTGAGTTTCGCCCACAAAATACAGTCTCTCCACTTTACAGTGTACAACAATAACAACAAAATGACACTTATAGAGCGGCTTCCACATCGGGTGGACGTCCCGGGGCAGGGTAGGGGGAGGGGTGGGGAGAGAGTTGGGAGGGGAGGGAGAGAGTTGGGAGGGGAGGGAGAGAATTGGGAGGGGAGGGAGAGAGTTGGGAGGGGAGGGAGAGAGTTGGGAGGGGAGGGAGAGAGTTGGGAGGGCAGCAGAAGGCACGGTCGAAGACGAGGGTCTTGAGACCGGCCTTGAAGGAGGTGAGGGAGGGAGCGAGGCGAAGGGACTGTGGGATGGAGTTCCAGGGTGTGGGGGGGCAGAGAGGCTGGAAGCCCGTCCGCCGATGGTAGGGTGGGTCGGGTGGGGGACATGGAGCAGGCCGGAGCACACTGAACGGAGGGGACGGGGAGGTTCATATGGGCACAGCAGGTCAGAGAGGTAGAGGGGGGCAAGGCCGTGAATGGCCTTGAAGGTGAGAATGAGTATATCCCGTGAAGCGCTTTGAGGCGTCTCGAAGACGCGATAGGCTGTATCAAATGCAAAGATTATTATTCTGATTGTGGGCAGAACGAGCTTCGTGCTCCCACACGCCGCGTCCGTCTCTTCGTGCCTCAGCGGAGGGGGTTTCTTGCCCGTGATTAACCGGGGTCGGTGTTTTGCTCGCAGGTAAGGTGAGGTGTGTTGGTGTTTCTGTTACAGGAACTGTAAACTCTGCAACAGCAACCTAACCATGGCGTCCGCTGACATTCTGTACATTGACATCACTCGCAGATGGAACCTGGTGGGGGGAGAACGAGGGGAGCCCGGTAAAGCCAAACTCCTGACTTCTCCTTTTCTCTATAATGTGAACGAGGGGTGGGGGGGGGGGGGGGGGGGGGCGGGAGGGGGGGGGGTGGGGGGGGGGGGGGGGGACAAATATGTGTTGGCCAGGACAACTTCTCCGCCTATTCCAATAGTTGTGGGGTTCATTAATGGCCGCCCGATCGGACCCGGGTTGAACGTGAGGCAGACTTTAGGGAGGTCTTGACGGGTGATCTGTGGATCTGAGGTTACCCCCGCCGGGGGGGGGGGCGCGGACAGACCGACTTCCTGTGATCGCGGGAAGTTGGTCAGGTTGTGGCCACGAGATCCAGACTGAGGGCGCGTGACACCGGAAGTGATCCAACGACCCGGAAGTGTTGTCCTCGGCCAGCTTGTTGGGGTCCGACCCGCTTCTCAGCCCAGGGTCACATTTGAGACTTTCCCGCCGCAATTATTTTCTACTGCAAACGCTGCATTTTGTTTTAGATTATTACACAGTTATACAGTATTAAAAAAAATCCAATTAACCAAAAACCGGGAAGAGCCTGGGAATTAATTAACATTCAGAGGAGCAGCCAAAGCACCAGAAGGAATATTCTCAGAGCACATTCCGCTGTCAAAAGAATCCGTCAAGTGTCAGAGGTTTTGAATGAAATATAAATATAAATAAAGTCTAATCCTGAGCTCATTAATCTTCAATGTCCTGATGGGTCCGATGAGGAGAGTTGCTGGCGACTGGGAACTCTCTAGTGATCTGAGCCCTGGCAAACAAAACAGTGCGCAATCCATGCTTTGGTCACCCCACAGCTGGAGCTTGAGTGTGTCCAACGCTCTGTTGGGACCCCCATTATGTATGACGTGAATCAAAAGTCCTTGCTCGTGGATCCGCGCGAGGCGTTCAAACTGCCAGGAAATGTAGACGTTCACATACATCAACTTGGGGACACTTTCGCGGACGTGATGAAAGTCGCCTCCGGTCACAGCTGCACTTTGACTCTCTCTTACCAATGTCGAAATTGGGGCGAGAGAGAGAGAGAGAGAGAGGAAAAAAAAACATAATTCATCATTAAAAACTCGGCTGCGACTGAGGACATGTGATTCACGCTGTCGGAAGTAGATCAGAGCTGGGGAGAGGGAGCAGTGTGTGTTACACACACACACACACCTACCTTCACAGCAGGGAAACGGGCCATTAGTATCAATGAGTTGGTGCAGGTGTTGAAAATTAAGCTCTGTCCCCCTCTATTCCCCTCTCTCTCTCTCTCTCTCTCTTTCTCTTTCTCGAATCCCGTCAAGTTACTTCTCAAATGAGCCCACACTTTCTACTTCAACCACAGCTTTTGGCAGTGAGTTCATATCAGTGGGGAGGATGACCACAAATGTGCTCACTCAACTCACGACTGTTTGTGGGCCACTGTGCGCTGCGTGCCATTGGCTGCCGCATTTTTCGCCCGCAAAACACACAGTCAGAAGGTACTGTACGCGCGTTTACGGCATCATCTGTGAAAAGCTCCGAGACGTCTCAATGACGCGGTAAGGCACTAATATCATATGTCAGGGTATTTATTATTACATTATTATAATCCCGCCGAGGGTAGATTCTCAAAAAAACATCTCTTTATTTGCATATCAATTCTGCATTTTTAAACCACACAGCGAGCAAGAGCTGTTCTGTGAAGAGCTTTGGGACTGGATCCAATCTCAACAACGTGATCAGGCTGCGTTTCCAATGCCACAATCATTATTATTATTACGATGATGAGAGGATCTAGTTATTCCAAGGCGTTATATATCAAGGAGAGGCTGTGTTGATGGAGCAGGGGTTTGCGGGGCTGGGTGGGGAGGGGTGGGGAGGTTTGTGTGAGTGATGGCTGCTGTGCCTTTGCAGGTATGTGTTTGCAGGCGTTCATGGATGCCTTTCTGTACCTGGCGGAGAGGAAGTACAGGTCGCTGCCGCTGTGCGCTCAGGTGCAGGCTCTGGTTGACTTTTGCGAGGCTCAGCTGGAGGCCACGGAGGAGAAGCGTCTGGGGTCTGTGTGCGGGGCCGCGGAGCCGACCACGCATCACCCCGAGGGGGGGCATTCCAATCCTGCCGCCCGCTCGCCAACCAACACAGCGCCAGCGTCGCCTTTACCTACAGCGAGGGACAGACACTTTGTAAACCCCCTGAACTCACAAGGTATTTCGTAACAATGCATTCCCTCCCTCCCTCCCACCCACCCACCCTCCCACCTCCCTCTTGCACTGGATCTATTGACTCTTCCTTAAGATTTTTGTAACCCAACTTCCTGCTGACGATCGCTCTCAGCGCTGGACCCCCCAGCCACTCGCCTTCTGTCCGCATGTGAACCGAGCCCCGGATGTGCCAGGATTCGGAAGATCTGGAGCAGGGGCTGGATTCCCTACATTCCCACACACACCGGCCCCAAATCTCAACATCAGGAAAAATTCTGCTGGTTTGTGGCTGACATTTCCCGCTCCGAACTGGAGTGTTTTGTTTTTGGTTGGGGGGTGGGAGGGCCTCATTTTCTGGCCAATACTTGGTCGGAGGGGGTGGGAGAGGGTGAGAAAGAAGGTGGGAGAGGGGGTGGGGGAGAGGGTGGTTAAGCTGTGGGCAGAGAGACCCTGGCAGTGTCAGTGCAAGCACAGAGCGAGTGCCAAGCGAGTCTTTTGTCAACTGTCGCACAGATTTAGGACATAAATGCCTTTTTCTCACGTACTTTCTGCACAAGACAGATTCACCGATTGAAAAATGGATCAATCACAGCAGCAAGAGTGGGCCATTCGTCACTTGATCGGCGACATGTCGGAGAGATGGAATCTGCTCACACACACACACACACACCCTCAGAGGAGACACATTCCTGTTCCATGTATCACACTGCTTCTAACCCCCTGCCCACCCACCCCCACCCCTCTCCCCCCAAACGCCCTCTTCACAATGACAAGCTGTGGGTGTTTCGAGGTCACCTCTTGTCAGGCGTTTGATTTACAGCTTGTCTGACACAGAGAGACCCAGATTCCCTGTCAATTTCCCATGGACTGTGGGGGATGTGGGGAGGGGGGTGGAGAGGGATGTGGGGAGAAGTGGTTAACAGTCTACATTGAATGATTAGCTCATTTGTGGTCATGTACAAAGTCACTGCACACTTCATTCACCCTCGTATCTCATTGAATGTGTGGGCGGGGCAGGGGGCAGGGTTGTTTGTATATGAATGTCTGTATATGTGTGGGGGTGTGTGTTTGCGAGATTGGGTGTGTGTGGGGTTTGGGTTTGTGGAGCTCCTGTAGCTCAGCGGTTAGAGCGCTCGCCTTACAAGTGTGAGACCTGTGTTCGAAACCAGGCAGGTCAGGGCGAGACCTTGGGCAGGTGTCCTTACTCCACACACACACACACACACACACACACACACACACACACACACACACGCCTAATAATAATCCGTCCAAAAAAAACCACAATAATAAAATTGGTCATTTCAATCCACGGCTGTTTGTGGGGGGGGACGCTGCTGTGCGCAATTGGCTGCCGCGTTTCGCCCACAAATATACACAGTCAATTCACTTTACAGTATATTCTGTGAAGCGCTTAGAGACGTCTAGTAGATATGAAAAGCGCTGTATCAAATGCAAGGATTATTATTATGTGTAGGTTTGTGGGTGGAGTGTGTTTGGGGGGAGGTTGTGTGTAACATGTGTGCGATGAGCGGGGGGCGGTATATAAGGCACTCCAGACTCTAACCCTTGTGGTCTCCTCGTGGTGTTTCTGCTGATGCATTTCTATAACAGGAGCACTTATAGAAAAGAAAAGACACAAAGCGTTGGGAGAGTTCTGCGGGGATGGGGAGTGGTGGGGTGGGGAGCAGGTGGGGTGGGGAGCAGGTGGAATTCTCCAACTAGACTGAAACGTGAGAGAGTAAAGCGGAGGAACGGTGCTATGTGTTTGACCTGCGCTATATTGCTGTCACTGTTCTTTGTCCAAATTGACAAGTTGAAGTGGAGAGGAGCGAGGGAGGGAGAGATGAAGAATGCTTTGTGTGATGATTCACAGGTCCTGCCCTCACTGCGCAGAGCTCAAGTCATCAGTATTTATACATGAAAACAAATATGAATTTTTTTTAATAATAAAACATCCACTTGAGCTAATACTTAAAAGAAAAGAATCAGGGCCAGTATAATTTGAAGTCAATATGATAATCTCTACTTTGAGACTGGGAAACGGTATATAATATGGCCGAGAATTTGGAGGTGGTCTACCACAGCCCGCGCCGCGCGCACACTGAATCCAATTCCTTGTCCCTTCACCCAAAATGGCTCGTTCCTGCGTTGATTGCAGAGTTCCCAATCTCAGTTAGCGCGCGAGTTCCAATCAGCGGACGGAGGCCGAGTGCCGGAGACATGGTCGCTTTGGGAAACAGTGCGACCCAAATAACAGGCTGAAAGCCAAAGCTGATTTTACTACATTGTCCTTGATATGAAATAAATCTTACTTACGTTCATTAACAGAAGCACTGGCATCATTTCCAACAACCCCCCGACAAGCAAACGTTCTTCTGACCTGGAGCCTCGACTTGTCTGTACATTTTTAGCCGTTCGCTTATCGCTGACGTCACCCCAATAAATATTTGATGGATGAACCCGATCTGGAAGCCTGCGAACTTGTGAAAAGAGTTTTCAAAGCGCTTGAAAACCCAACACCACTCCGGGGAAATCAGTGTCGTTACAACAACAAAAGAAAATCCTGGAGCACAAAGCGAGCTGCGCGGGATGGCAGGGAAATCAGAGAACATGTAAACTTGCGTGCTCTGAAGCTGAACTTTGCTGCAGGGTCTAATCCACCCCCGAGTGGTTGAGACTAAACGTGGGCAGCTGGCAACTCCCTCCCTCCCTCCCTCCCTCCAGCCAGCGAGCGCCACACAGTCACCAACTCAATCAACAAAACATTTTATTTCAGACCGACACGGCTGGTGTACTTGTGTATCCGGTGATAGAAGCGCTTTGCCATCTCGCGACCATGCGATGAGGCGCGAGATCAAATTTTGACTCATTATTAGACGGCACACACATTCAAATAACAACAAAGTTATACCTGTACAGCTCCCTTCATGTCAGGAGGACGTCCCAGTGCGCTGGACAGTCACTGCGTCAGACCCGAGCTGAGGATGGGGTGGGGGGGAGGATTAGGAGTTTCCGATGGGTCCTTCGAAGAGGCAAAACTTGAGGCCAGGGACGGGGCGAGGCGGAGGGACTGCGGCAGAGTGGCTGAAGGCTCGCCCGCTAATGATGGGTCGGGGGATGAGGAGCAGGCCAGAGCCTGCTGAGCGGAAGGGACGAGTGGGTTGGTAAGGGGACAGGAGGTCACAGATGTAGGGTGGGGTGAGGTTGTGGAAGGTTTTAATATGAGGACCAGGATCTTGAATTGGATCCTCTGGTTGATGGGGAGCCAGTGGAGTCGGGAGAGATGGGGTCACAGAGTTTGGAACTGTAGAGGACACGGGCTGCAGAGTTCTGGATTATCTGCAGCCTGTGGAGGGATATTCGCACAGGATCGAGGCCAATTAGTCACTTGAGTCTGTTCTGCACTGTATTGGATTATGGCTGATCTGTACCTCAACTCCAACCACAAACCACTCGCACGTACACAACCAAACAACGCACTCACTCACTGCTATCCTGGTAGTAAATCTGCGCTGTGTGGTGGTGATGTTTGGGAATGGTTTCCCTGGGCCTGCACTGACCTTTTCTCTAACCAGTATTGTGATTAATAAGCCATAGGGAAGTTACCCAAGTCTCCGGTGGCTGATAAACCGCAGTCTAAATCTTTACCAGGTTATGGTAAATCATTGGTGTGCGGTTAAGAACATACGAATTAGGAGCAGGAGTAGGCCATTCAGCCCTTCGAGCCTGCCCCGCCATTCAATAAGATCATGGCTGATCTTCTCACCTAACTCTAATTACCTGATTGGATTTATTTAGTTTCTGTAGCTCAGTGATTAGAGCACTCGCCTTACAAGAGACCCGTGTTTCGAATCCAGGCAGATCAGGGTAACTTGGGTAAGTTTCCTTACTCCACACACACACACGTCTAATAATAATCCCTCCCCAAACAAACACAATAATAAAAATTGGTCATTTCAATCCACGGCTGTTTGTGGGGGACGCTGCTGTGCGGAATTGGCTGCCGCGTTTTGCCCACAAATATAGAGTCACTTTACAGTACAGTCTGTGAAGCGCTTTGAGACGTTGATAAGATGTGAAAAGCGCTATATCAAATGCAAGGATTATTATTATTATTATTATTAGGTATTACAATAAACAAAAATGAATCACAGAGCTCTCAGAAAGCTGTCTTTTGGCCCATATCCCGCTCCAGTATCGTCTAAACACTGGCAGAAAGTGGCTGGTAACTGGAGCCTTTTCCGGTTTCCCATCCTCTCACAGCCTTTCAAATGCATGGATTATTTATATTATTATTATTCAGTGTGCATCCACTTTCCCCCAAAAAATGTCAGTAACGCCCAGGAATAAAATGGGTGAACGACTGCAGGGGTGATGGCATTGATTATTCCCGAGTGAGCGAGCGCGCGATCGAGAGGGAATCAGTTTGTCAGAGTTCCTCCTGTACCAGAGCTCCAGTCATCAGTGACCACACAGCAGCAGGGACTGATCACCAGAGCCTCGCTGCTCTGGCTGGTTCTGCATCTACTTGGTTTTGCTCGAGGCAACAGACGTGAGCCGAGCGCTGTTGTCTGTTGTTGTTGGCGGGCGAGCCTTTAGCCACTCTGCCCCCAACCTCTGGAACTCCATCCCACAGGCCCTCCCTCCGCCTCGCCCCTCCCTCCGCCTCGCCCCTCCCTCCCTGGCCTCCTTCAAGTTCCGCCTCAAAACTCTCCTCTTTGATGGTTCCATTGGCAACTCCTAATTCCCCCCCTTTCCTCCTCACTCTGTCCCGAGCTCAGGGATGCTGTTGTTGTTGGATGTTAAGTGCGAGCTAGTCACTGTGGTTAGCTCCTTCATCTCCAAAGATAGTTCATTAAAACTCTGTGGGGCAGGGAGAGACTTGTGGAGCTCCTGTAGCTCAGCGGTTAGAGCGCTCGCCTTACAAGCGTGAGACCTGTGTTCGAGTCCAGGCAGATCAGGGCATAACCTTGGGCAAGTTTCCTTACTCCACACACACACAACTAATAATCTTCCAAAAAAACCCACAATACTAAAAATTTGTCATTTCAATCCACAGACTGTTTGTGGGGGACGCTGCTGTGCGCAATTGGCTGCCGCGTTTCGCCCACAAATATACAGTCAATTCACTTTACAGTATATTCTGTGAAGCGCTTTGAGATGTCGATAAAATGTGAAAAGCGCTGTATCAAATGCAAGGATTATTATTATTATTATTATTATTGGCAAGAGAAGCCACGAGACCTGTTTCACCGAATGAATAGGTTATGCATCATCAGCAGCACAGTGTAATAGCCTCCGTCGTGATTGGCAAACTCTTAAACTTTGAATCAATTTGGGGGCTTTAACAAGAGATATTTATGCAAAATGATTAGATCGAAATTACCAGAGCTCAGCAGAACCCAGTCAGAATTTAATAACCCACAGTTGCTTTCTTTGCTAAAGGAACGCCACAAGGCATTTCATCGCTGTTGGTATTAATATTAATTATATCGGGAGGTTTGGGTGGGAAGTCCCATTACCCAAACTGTGTCGGAAGGAGGCACGAATTCAGATGCAGTTATTTGTCAGTCATTTGACTTTGGCCTTCGGAGAGATGGTGGCAAGAGATTCACACTTCCTCCTGCAACTTTTTGCAATTGAATTTGAGTAAGACCGAGGCCCTCCTGATTGGCTCAAGCCAGCGCCTCCGCACGTCGGGCGCTGCCAGCCTCAATATCCAAGGCTGTACTCTCCACCTCACAAAGCCAATCAGGAACCTCGGCATCATGTTCGATCAAAAACTTTCCTTCCTTCCCCACATCCGCGCCTTGACCGGCACCGCTTATTTCCACTTGCGCAACATTGCCAGGCTCCGCAACTATCTCACCCCCCGCGCTGCCGAAACACTCGTGCACGCATACATCACCTCACGGCTGGATTACGGAAACTCTCTCCTCGTCGGCCTCCCCAGTTCCTCCATTCACAGGCTGCAGGCCATCCAAAACTCTGCAGCCCGTGTACTATCCCACACCCGCCTCCGCGACCACATAACCCCCACCCTCGCCCGTCTCCACTGGCTCCCCATCCTCCAGAGGATCGAGTTCAAGATCCTCGTCCTCACCTACAAGGCCTTACACGGCCTTGCCCCGCCCTATTTAACCAATCTACTCTCCCCCTACACACCCACCCGGACCCTCCGTTCAGGAGGACTTGGTCTGCTCCAAGCCCCCCGCCCGAACCGCCCCACCATCGGAGGCCGGGCCTTCAGTTTCTCCGCTCCCACCTTATGGAATGCCATCCCTCAATCCCTCCGTTTCGTTTCTTCCCTTTCCTCTTTCAAGGCCGGTTTGAAGACTTTCCTCTTCGATCGTGCCTTTTGTTCCACCCCAAACTTTTTTACCTCCCCTTCGTGTTTCACCCCCTTCCCAAACACTCCCCACCCAGCTCGGGTCACACGCCTCCTGTGCAGCGCCTCCCGACGTGAAAGGCGCTCTATAAATGTAATTTGTTGTTGTTGTTGCACAACACACAGACACACAAACACACACAGACAGACACACACACACACACACACACCCTCTCTCCAATCACGCTAATCAAACTTCCAGGATTAATAAGAATTTGAGAGGAACAGATTAATACTGCTCCAGTTCGTGCGAGCGTGCTCAGCAGTGGAATGAATTGCCCGCAACAGCAAATAGGATTTCTGTTTTAAATTGAATTTTAAGAGCAGAACCCTAACTGATCAATCAAGTGATTGCTGGACAAATTGGTAAGTTAAATTATTGGTAATGCGCCGCCTCAGGATATCGGTATCGATCCCGAACACCAGTTATGTCTCTATTCAGGGCAATATGTGTCCAACGAAGCCTTAAAAGCAATAATATTCTTGGTCTCCAAAAGACAAATTCCTATTAACTTCTTAACTACACTAATAATAATTATAATCCTTGCATTTCATCGAGAGGATATCTCAAAGCGCTTCGCACAATTTACTGTAAAGGATGTAGTGACTGTATTTTGTTGGCAACAATCATACTCTCACCCCCACCACACCCTCCCAAATTTATTTAATTAAACCACAAAAGATTACATTTGTATGGTACGGTCGAAAAGGGTCTTGAGGCGGGACTTGAAGGAGGCGAGGTTGGGGGTGAGGCAGAGGGATTGTGGGATGGAATTCCAAAGTGGCTGAAGGCTTGTCCATCGATGGTGGGGCCGGTGGGTGTTGGGTTTCATCCACGTACCTTTGGCAGTTGACCCCTTGCCTGCGGATGACGTCACCAAGTGGGAGCATGTAGATGTTGAAAAGGAGAGGGCCAAGGACAGAGTCCTGGGGGACGCCACACGACAGTGCAGGGGCTAGAGGAGAAGCCGTTAGTGGTGACAAAGTGGAGACAGTGGGAGGGGTAAGAGTTGAATCAGACCAGGGTAGGTGAGCTGAGAGCTTAGGAGGATGGAGTGGTCCACAGTGTCGAAGGCGGCAGAGATGTTAAGGAGGACAAGGAGGCCGAGACAGCCACGATGACAGATGTTTAGAATGTCATTAGGGACTTTGACCAGGTTGTTCTGTGGGTAGCACAGAAGTCGGATTGGAGGGATTCAAAGAGGGAATGGCGAGAGAGAAAGGAACAAAGCTGGGATGCAATGACTCATTCCAGGGTCTTGAGAGGGATGGGGTGGTAACTGGAGAATAGGGAAGGACAGTTTTTTTCGGGATGGGGGTGATGACAGCTATAAATGTATGTATCTATATATATATATATATATATATATATATAGATACATATATATATATATATATATATATCGTGTGAAGTTTGAGATTCCCTATCCATATAATGTCAAATACTCTTTCAAAATGCAATGATGAATATTTTTCTTCCATCCCCCCAACTTCAACCCTTTGATGGATTATTCAAGTATTTACCTCCTGAACAATAAGAACAAAATGACACTTGTATAGCACCTTTCACGTCAGGAGGACATCCCAGCTGGACGTCATTGTTACAGACCCAAGCTGGGGTCGGGGAGGGGAGGGTGGAGGGAAAGTGTGGGGGGGTGGATTTGGGCTGACCGATGGGACTTGAAAGAGGCCAGGGTAGGACCTTGCCAGGGCGAGGTGGAGGCACTGCGGGATGGAGTTCCAGACGTGAGGGGCAGAGTGGTGAAGGCTCGCCTACCAATTGTGAGGCAAGTGGGTCAGGGAGACGTGGAGCAGGCCAGAGCCTGCTGAACGGAGGGGGCAGGCAGTTTGGTAAGGTGATAAGAGGTCACGGATGTAGGGTGGGGTGAGCCCGTGGTGGGCTTTGAATGTGAGGACCAGGATCTTGAATTGGATCCTCTGGGTGATGGGGAGCCAGTGGAGTCGGGTGAGGATGGGGGAGATGAAGTTACGAACCGTGGGAATGGTAGAGGACAAGCACCGCAGAGTTCTGGATTATCTGCAGCCTGTGGAGGGAGGAATTGGGAAGGCCGACAAGCGGGGCATTGGTGTAGTGGAGTCGGGATGTAATGAAGGCTGAGGGTTTCAGCGGCCTTGGGGGGGTAAGATAGTGGCCGAGTTGGGCAATATTACGGAGCTGAGGGGAGGCAGAGCGGGTCATGGCTTGGATGTGGGGGAGGAAATACAGTTGAGGATCGAACAAGACACCTAGGTTCCTGACTGGCTTGGTGAGGGCGAGTGTGCAACCATGGAGGTTGATGCTGCCAGCGCCTGATGTGTGGAGGCTCTGATGCCAATCAGTAGAGCCTTGGTCTTGTTGACATTCAACTGCAGAAAGTTAGCTCTTGTCCTAAAAGCAAATGAACAGCTACTTGCATTTACATAGCACATCTCACGCAGAGTAGGGTGCCAGAGCATTTAACAATGGCGGAGCGCGTCGCGGAGCTGGCACGAGGGGGGGGGGGGGGGAAGGCACGGTCAAACTGGAATGTCTTTGCAATCTGAAGATGGGGAAGGGGTCGAGGAGCAGGGATACAGGAAGATTGGTTCCAGGTGTTAGAATCGGTAGAAATGGGCTGTGAAGGTGGGTGTATAGTGTGCTGAAGTAAGCTGAGTGGATTGGGGCTGGGACCGTTGTTAAGATCCAGCAGAAACCAGTTTGGGTGTAAATTATGAACAGAGGGTTCTGGGCGTTGGGCCAAGGGACAGAGGCGAACACATGCACATAATTGAGGGTTGATAAGGGTCGAGAGGGAGAGTGGAGTCGGAGCGGAGAGAGAGAGACCAAGACGGAGGAGAAGAATAAAGAAGGAAAGACTGCCAGCAGTCAAGCCACTCTCAAGATACGTGCCGGGTAGTATATTGGTACATGTGATTGTATTAAGAGAAATCCAGTATTGGAGTTTGCCTTATAGTTGTTATATGCTGTAGTGTCAGCTTACTAAGCATCCCTGAATAAAGAACCTGTGTTAAAAAGAAGGAATAGAGGCTGGCTGTAACCTTATTTCCGACCTGCGAAGGTAATATCCAACACAGGGTTTGGGGGGCAGGGTTGCAGAAAGCTTGGCCACTTACACCAATATCAGCCATCATGGTGACTCCCAGTTGGTGACTCCAAACCCCAGATCACTGCCACTCCAACAACTTGCATTTATATAGCGTCCCTCACGCAGGGCAGCTTCCCAGAATACTGGACAGTGATGGTGTGAGTGTGTGTGACTGTGGGCAGTCAGAGGCCTTCAGGCGCGATCTGAAGATGGGCAGTAACTCCACGTTCTTTGGTAGTGATAGTGATAGTTCCTCAGCTGAGTATTGATAAATAATTGATAAATAAACAAAAAAAGCAACATACAGACAGATCGCCAGCAGAGCTGAGCGGAGGCAGGACACAGTTAAAGCAGTTCACCGGCTGGGGAAAGTTGGAAGATCTCAACGCACAGATGTTCCATCTCTCTCAAGTCAAAGGAACGTAAGCTGCCAATACTCAGCTGCTCATTTCCGAAACAGTCGTCAGCCACATGTTATGTGAGAAACCAGTGACTTTTTCCCAAAATGTGGGCAGTTGCCTGCGGCAGGAAGCTTCACACAGGAATTCTCACCAACAAAGGCCTTTTGTGGTTTTGATTAATAAAACCATATTCCAATATTGTCAATGCTCTTGTTGGTTCAGATTTTGTGCGTTTCATTTAAACAGCCAGTGAGTGTGACTTGCTGACATTTTGAATGCAGTAACCATCATAACATTCCTTGCATTTGGTATAATAAGTATTGCGTTTGATCTAGCGCTTTATTACTTCTTCGAGACGTCTCAAATAGCTTCACAGAATGTACTGTAGAGTGAATCGACTGTATGTTTTCTGGGTGAAATGTCTCCCAGAAGACACTGACTGACTTAGGAGTGCTTCAACATTCTACATCCAAAGGTGTCGAACGTTCAAAGCCATTGACCTTTACAAGCCAACGCACCGACCGATGTATCGTTAGACAACACAAATCTCAAAAAAAATCCAAAGCAACATGGAGCGGATGTGAGTCAGTGTGTAATGAACTCCTGATGCTCGGCAGCCGGTAGGAATTCAGTAACATGGCTAATGAAGCTGTGCTGGATTGCTGACTCGCTGAAGCCAGCCAAGGTAATACCCTGGAGAGGTTCAATCCTGGGACATTGGCAACACGTCCACAGGAGCTTTCCAGGCGGAAACAGCAGCAGTTTGTAAGCTCGTTCGTGAGACAGAACATGGTTTTCAGTCTCCCACGTGTTACTGTCTGTAGCCTGAGGGTTGTAGCAGTTGCAATGCCGTGGGTTCAGACACACCGATCAATCAAACAAATAACTTTGAGCTGACCTTTGCAGAGTGACTGGGGAGCGCAGCCATCAATGGTCCTCATTGAACTTTGTGTGTGTGTGTGTGTGCACGTGTTGTGCGCACACGCGTGTGTGTGTGTGCGTGCCTCTGTGCTTACATCACCCATGTTTTGCTGAAACTGGGCGTTGTGATGGTAAATGCTGCTATTAAGACACTGCTAACAGAGGGCTCCAAATTACCATTTTCTTGACAGAAGTCTTTGTTGAAGAGAATCTCGAATCACACAAAAGGGTGACTGGGTAGGGTGCAGAATGGATTTGCAGAAGCTTTCACAAACGGGTTGCGTTTTGGAGACGCTTCGATGTCAATTTGATGGGAGTCAAAAGTGCAATACCACAACAAGAAAATGGGAAAAATGAGTTAAAATAGCTAAATAAAACTTTAATAGTCTAGTTGCAAATGTACATAAATTGCACAGCCACTTATTTTTTTTAAACACAACCAACTGCTCTGTACATTATTACACGTTTTAAGTACAGCTGAAGTGCGTCCAGCAAATACTTCAAAACTTTCAACTTACTTACAAAAGTGTAAGGGATATAAAACATACAATACTTTCCCAGGCATGAGTATCAACGGGCATCAGATAATCTGACGCTGTCCCTCACTTCCAACACACAGTACGTCGGACAAGACACAGAGAGTGACATCGGAGTGCATTTGCGTTCTCGTATGTTGGGAGGCCAATAAATGTAAAATGTAGACGCCGCCTGTAACCCGCATGAGTGACACACGCCTGTAATCTCCGTGACGCATGCCCGTAACTGGTGCATTTCCATGAGACACGACTGTAGCCGGCCCATCTCGGGCCCGAACCACTGAGGTTTTGAACGAGAATCTTGCGCAAGTTGAGAGTGACGCCCGACGTGGAAATTGGTAACTCGTTAAGTGTTCGATTTCCCACCAAAGACCCCAAAAAGAGTAGCAATGGGTGGATGATCTGCGTCCCCTCTCCCACCCAGTGAGTAACCTCAGTCCCGAGACACTTTCAAAGCTGGTGAACAATTTCAAATGGAATCATTTGGGCTTTTTTTGGAGGGTGGGAGGGTTTACAATCGATCAATTGCAAACTAAATACGCTTGCTGCAAACTCGAGAGTCCTGGGTACTAGATTGTAAGTGCGAAAGTCTTTGTCAGACCATAGCGCGGGGAGGAGGGGGGGATTCAGTACAATGCCACTCTCTGCGTGAAGAGAAACTATGACACTGTTATAAAGAATGCCCGGAATGTGTTTATTGCCACACTGGCCATGATGCCAAGCATAATCACGCTGAGCAATTTAACACAGACACTCGAGTCCTCAAAAAGATTGAGACCACATCCTGTAAATCAGTCGATTATTCCAAAGCGAGGGTTACAGTATAAATTGTTCCTTTGAACTTTGGTGAAAAGATTGGGCTACATGACCTGCCTTATCCAGGCGTAGTACAGTATTTCTAAAAGTACCCAGTAAAAGGGGAAACTAAGAATAATTACACTTCCTGTGTGTTTTGTTTTATACAGAAAAAAAGTATATTTACATTTTCAGGATCTTCAGTGTTTTTCAAACTTTTTGGATATATATATATATATATATATGTGTGTGTGTGTGTGTGTGTGTGTGTGTATATATATATATATATATATATATATGTGTGTGTGTGTGTGGATATATAAACAAAATCATTTAACAACGCGCACAATAAACCCAATTTTCCCCCCAGTCGATAAACACGGCAACTCGCGGAACCATCGAACACCACACTGCATGCACTTCAAACAAAATCCATCCTCCAGACGGATTTATAGAATTGTTTTTACACCACATTTGGCAAGAACAAAGCCACAGAATAAGAGTGCGAGGCCTCTGTGTTTGTATGCACACAGTATAAAGCCGTGTGGTGTTTGTTGGCCAAATGAAGGTTCCCTCTCTTTTGTTTTCATAGGAGAATCACTCCCAGCTTCACCAGGGAGTGCCGACACTGCAGCCCCACGGCAAATACACAAACCTAACCCTCCTCTTCCTGCGAACCCACGGTCTGATGGTTTTTTAATCCCCGTCTCTGGTGAACAGTGATCCTCCCCGACATCGGTAAAACAAATATGATGCAACTTCAGATGCTGCAACTCTGAAAAAGTCAATAGTTATATAACAAATGGTCTATAGGACTACAGAACCACGATTTGCAATCACACAGTGATTTTGTTTGCCTGTATAAATGGGTGGGTTTTTCCACCCACTGGCAGTTTTTAAATATATATATATGTGTATATATATATATTCCCTCCAGACTTTTTTTTTTACACACACACACAACATAAAAGATGCAGCCACTCTGCAGAGACTTTGAGGCAAGCAGTACCAGAAACAGATGTTAACTATGTACAGGTTATGTCAGGTTAAATAGAGTAGAATTTAACACGCAACAGTTGCAAAAGAATTGGCTGGAGTGGGTAACAATATTGGGACAATAGTAGATATGGCATTTTTCTCCCAAGTCTTGCAAAGAGTTCCAAAAAATGTACATGGTTATAATGTACAGAACTACGGCTTGAGTGCTGTATTGTTAAAACTCTGACTTCACTTTTAATTACGTCCTAAATCTGCTCTTAGTGTTTCCTCAGAAGCACCTCACGCAGGAGACGGAAGGTGCGGAACGACCATCACTCGTGGTTAAAAAGAACATTAAAAACACAACGTACACAAGGCGTTCCCGGCGGCGCTGGGCAGCCAGTCACAGCAACCGAGAAGATCAACTCATTTCAAAAAATACTTTGAAAAGTATACGTTCCATACTTGTGAGCCCGGGAATGTCCACTTAAATCACCTCCCGGCTCACTGCTTCCACACACTCACTCACTCGCTCGCTCCAATGAGGTTATTAACAGGATCTTTTAAGTGAACATTGTGTGTTCTATCTACCCTGTTGAAAATTGCAACCTTCCCGTTGCTGCCGCGGCTTCTATTGTTGTTGTTGTTGTTGTTATGTCGTGGGTCTGAGCACTGGAGCTGAGAAATTCTCTGTAATACAGGAGCTGGTTTAACTCAGCGGAGTGAGTGGGTGGGGTGGGGGGGGGGGGTGGGGGGTAAGAAAGACCCACTTCAGGCTCACGCTCCCATCCACAGAGCAGTGTTTTCCTTCGGCGAGATTCGGAGGACCGAGTGGCCGACGGACACGTCAGTCGGGTCAGTGACAATCGTGCGACAAGAGAGACCGAGGTGAAGAGCAGTGAACACCAGAGACAAAAGCCAACCGCCTCCTCCCTCTCTCACCAGGTCTAGCACATAAAAAACAGCACTGACCAGGAAGTGAGATCTGAGAAATGTCATCGCCTGGTGCAATAGAGGAATAAACAACAGTCACTTGTAGAAAACAGGCCCAGCAATAGATCTGAAAGTGGATTTGACTGAATGAATGAACGTAAGAAAACCCAGAGTCGACCCCTCACTTCTCAGAGAGAGAGAGAGACATTTACCCAGGAACTCTCACTGTACAGTGAAACAGCCTCCGGGGGGGGGGGGGGGGGGGCGGCGAGACGCAACACTATGAGAGATCCAGGAGTCATCCATCTATCTATGCCCCTACGTGGGAGTGACCAGATCCCACACCTCAAGCAAAGGTCCCTGCTCTGCTCTCTCCAGGGTTAGGTTCACTCTAGCAGTCACTATCGTCATGTGAATCTTACCTAACTCCTGATCATATGAAATCAAAGCTCCATTAAAGGCTGCTAACAGTAGGTGTGTGTGCGTGTGTGTGTGTGGGTGTGTGTGGGTGTCAGTAGCCTGCTATTTGGCGATGACCTGTCCGCATAAACTTTTACAAAAATACACCTGTTGATGACAAGTTCCTCAGATGAGGATGTCTCGGTTGCTGTTGGCGCTGTCTATTCTGTGCTGTGCTGTGGGTGGCACTCTGTGCCGCGCTTGCTGTGACGCTTCACCGTGCTGGCTCTCTGCACTAGCAGTTGCTGCTGTTCCTGAACTCGCCGTTCTCTGTGATCTGTAGTTTGGTGGGGTTGGTGGGCGAGATGCCATTGCGGGTCTGCATGCTGTACCTCTCCTTCAGCTGCGTCAGAGCGCTCATCAACCGAGCATTCGCCGCGTCCAGCGAGGATATACGCTTCTCCTGTTGGGCACAACATCCTCAATGACTCGGGGGTGGGGGTTGGTGGGGGTGGAGCAGAGATATATCACAATAATAATAAGCCTTGCGTTTGATATTTTACGTCTTCGAGGCATCTCAAAGTGCAACATACTGTAAAGTGAATTGACTATGTATTTGTGAGCGAAACATTGCAGCCAATTGCATACAGCAGTGTCCCCACAAACAGTCGTGGATTGAGTGAACAAATTATTTTTTGTTTATTTTGAAGGAATTATTACCCCAGGAAAGAGAACTGTCAGTCAACTAACAACCAGGTTCCTACTTACTGCTAGGTAAACAGAGGCATGTGGAGTATGGAAACTTCTCAAATGTTTCACGCTGTCGCAAATTATTATTATCATTAATTGAACTCGGGTCGTATCGCTTCCAGGGCGAGTGCTCTAACCGCTAAGATTCAGGATTCCACAAATTTATCCCAGTAACACAGGGTTTGAGATTAAGATGAACGAAATTCTTAAATCTAGATGGAACCTCAACTTGTGCATTCAGTGTGTGGGCGGGAGGCTAATCGTGCACAAGAAGGAGGTCATTTAAAAATCCATTACCTCAAACAATTATCAGGTTGGATTTTACTAACCTGCGGTTATACCTCATTGACAGGCCAGCGGGCAACAAACTCACTCGGGTTAAAGTTGAGGGATCAGAACAATGGGACGAATTCTTAAATTTAGAGATCCGAAAACATTTGACCACCAGAGTGATGGAGGTGGAACACACTACTCCACAAGGCTAAAGATGCTGGGCTAATTGGGATGTTTCAAAGGGAGATAAATCTCAGACTATTAAAGATCTTGTGGAAAAAGCGGGGGAAATAGGCTTAAAAGATCGGTTTTAAATATTTGCTGTGATTCAAGAGACAGGCAGAAAAGGCTCGATGGTGTGAATGGCCTTTGGTTCTTACGCCTGAAGGTTTGGTTTGTGTGTGAGGAGGACCCTTCATTGTAAACAAACGCCTTGACGTACGGAGTGAAACAGAGTGTGACTGACCTGGGCTTCAATGATCTTCTGCTTGGAGTCCACGGCTGCCTGCATCTCAGCGTGATCTTTCTTCAATTCATCCTCAACAGCCATTAATCTGGAAGGAGAAAGATGACGGCTTCAGCTCACGCACGTTGCTCATGTAACAGAGCCTGAAGCCCAGTCAGCCTGAGGCACGCAGAGCACACTGCTGTCTGGAATACCAGTTCAACAACAACAGCAACAAAATTACACTTGTAAAGCGCCTTTCACGTCAGGAGGACATCCCGAATGCTGGACAGTCACTGCATCAGACCCCAGCTTTACAGTGAATAATACAGCCAATTCACTTTACAGTCTAATCTGTGTAGGGCTATGAGGCGTCTAGAAGCCATGAAAAGCGCAAATATCAAATGTGAGGGTTAGGGGTCAGGCTTTTCGCACTGAGTTGAGGAAAAACTTTCTTCACTCAGAGGGTTAGTGAATTGATGGAATTCTCTACCCCCAAAAGGCTGTAGATGCTCACTCAGTCCTTGAACATATTCAAGACTGAGACTGATAGATTTCTTATGGATTAAGGGACATGGAGATAAGGCGGAGGCAGGTGGGAGTTAGATTAGAAGATCAGTCATGATCTTATTGAATGGCGGGGCAGCCTCGAGGGGCTGAATGGCCTACTCCTGCTCCTAGTTCTTATGTTCTAGGATTATTATTATTATTTAACAGTAGAATGTGTCAGGTTGATTGCTGACCTGCTGATGATGCCCTTCATCTGCATGTCTTTGTCCTCCTGCTGTCTGCGGAGACGTTCCTCACCCTCCTCCAGCCTGGCCTGGTATTCCAGCATCATCTTCTGTGCCTGTTCCTCCTGGTTCTTCAGGTGGATCTCGTACTCCTCCAGCTTCCTGTTAGAGGCTCTCAGTTTATCCTGCAGCATCACAATCTCCTGCTGGTACTGGGGATCGAGGGACAGACAGACTTAACGAAGGAAGCACCTTGCGCCCACAACATAATAATAATCCTTGCATTTGATACAGCGCTTTTCACATCGTATCGACGTCTCAAAGCGCTTCACAGAATATACTGTAAAGTGAACTGACTGGGCGAAACGTGGCAGCCAATTGCACACAGCAGTGTCCCACAAACAGTCATGGATTGAAATGACCGATCTTTTTTATTATGGTTTTTTGGAGGGATTATTATTAGGCATATGTGTGGAGTAAGGAAACTTGCCCAAGGTTTTGCCCTGATCTGCCTGGATTCGAACACAGGTTCACACTTGTAAGGCGAGTGCTCTAACCACTGAGCTACAGGAGAAGGTGCTTACAGTGGAGTCCTGTAGCTCAGTGTTTAGAGCACTTGCCTTGCAAGCGAGAGGACCAGGGTTCCATTCCAAGGCACGGCAAAACATTGGGCAAGTTTCTTTACTTGCCTCTGTTTACCTAGCAGTAAGTAGGAACCCGGTTGTTAGTTGATTGGCGGATCGCTTTTCTAGGGATAATAATCCCTTCAAGATAAATAACTAGAATAATAAATTGGTCACTCAATCCTATTTGTGGGACACTGTTGTGCACTGTTGGCTGCCGCGTTTCACCCACAAAATATACCGTCACTTCACTTTACAGTATATTCTGTGAAGCGCTTTGAGACGTCTTATCAAAGACGTCTGAAAGACAAGGATAATTATTATTATTAGATTTCTAAATCAGACCATTGCTCAGGAAATACAATTCTGCTGGGGGAACGAGAAGCAGAAGACATTGACTCAACAACAACTCACAACACTGTCCAGGGTACGAATCAATGAGAATTCTTATGAGATCCTTAAGATTGTTACGAAATACCACAAATTAGCCCCCCATATGTTTAATTTACTCTTTCTTCTCTCACTATTGACTGAGCCCAGCGGTGTGCTGCTCAGTACCTGCTGTGGCGTGGCAGGCAAGATGCACACATCAAATATCTGCAGCAGCTTCCTTCCCGGAGATCAGTAGTTGATATCAAATTCTACTCTATGAAACATTGATGGATTGTGGCCTGCGCCATACAGGCATGCACTTCATTTGCAATCGGGAGAATTAGTTCCTCATCAAATCGTTAAGACCCAGAATCAAAGGATGAAAAAGACTAATATTTATTAATACCGTACTGAGTTTACTTTACTCCCTGCGCACACAGGCGAGGCTGCAATCTGCAAATCGCTGCCGCCAAACTGTTGTGGAGGCACACAACACCGCCTCTTCTACAAGGGAATGTTTGATTTTTGGTAATTCCAGGGCAAGTGGTGCAAAACCTTGTGCGAGTTTCCTTTCACCTTTCCTGGCAGTAAGCAGCAATCTGTTTGTTAGTCAATTGGCAGGGTTTGTAATAATCCATCCCCCCAAAATGTGGTCATTCAATCCACAGGTGTTTTTTGGTAATTCCAGGACACTGCTGTGCGCAATTGGCTGCCGCGCTTCGCCCACAAAATACAAAGTCAATCTACATTATTGTGTGAAGCGCCTTGAGACGTATCAATGACATGATCAAGGGGCAATATCAAATGCAAGGATTAGGATTATTAAATTTGATCACGAGGTTGTACGTTTGAAAAGAGATACAGGAGGTGAAGGGCAACTTCATAACACACCGGGAATTTTTGTTTTACATAGAAGGTAAAATCAGCAGCTGGAACAGTCATTGCTGTGCGCAATTGGCTGCTGCGTTTCACCCACAAATATACAGTCAATTCACTTTACAGTATATTCTGTGAAGCGCTTTGAGACATCTAGAAGACGTGAAAAGCTATATCAAACGCCAGGATTATTATTATTATAGGAATGGTAATTGGAGCCGGGATGCTGGATGTATTTAAGAAACAGCTTGACGCTGTGATGGTAAAACGCTAATGGGGGAATCTGGAAGGTTGGAAGCCAATAGACTGAATCAGAGCTTTAATCAGAGCATCTTGTGATTGTAATGGGGCGTGATACAGGATTACTAATCCTGCAGGGAACAGCAATTCTGGATTAGATGCTTTCATTGGTCACACTCCGAGCTCTTCATTACACTTATATTACAATGAGCTTCCAGTTCTTGCGAAAGTAAATGACTTGATCTTGACTTGCTTTGGGGATAACTTCAGCCCACTGCATCAAGCAGGTTTAATGACCCCACAGAATGGCTCTCTCAGTGTTAATAATGGCTACAGTAATGACTACAAAATGTATCAAATCCCCCTCTGGGCAAACAGGCTGGACTTTAATTATGGTCACTGCTCAAACACAAGCTGGTGGAGATGTTGAACGGAGATGTTGCTGACGTCAGCTTTTTTTTCTTTACAAAATATTTAGCTTCGGAAGAGTAAAATTACATCTCTGAAGGAGAGACAAAAATATCCATCCGAGAATTCCTTCACATTCTTTTTCTTAATCTCTCCAAAAAACAAACAGTCTGCAGTTGAGTTGGGGTGAAATCTCCTCTTGTTGTGCAGGAGCCTGCCTGAGACCACAGAATGGGAACATGTTACAGTATAGACACAGATTACTCAACACATTGAGTCTGCACTGAATCGTATGTTAATGAAATCCCACTCTCCCCTGTAACCTTCAATATTCCTCCTCTTAAGCATCCACCTAATAGCCTTTCAAAATAATTTATGGTGTGTACTTTGCAAAAGGGATGAAGGGCTGGTGGCTGAAGGGTATTTCTGGGCTAATGGTTTTTTCTCCCTCTTGTACACACACTGCCTGATTATTTTCGCAGTTCATGCAATGTCACCCACAATCCTGCTGGGTTTCCAAAGCAACAACAATTGTCTTGAGCCAATAAACATATCATTGGAGCAGTTTCATTCCAAACAGGACAGTCAAACCCCATAGATACTAATTGTTGGGGAATGTGAAAAGTGTTAGCTTCATTCGAAGGGACTTCTTCCAATAATAATCCTTGTGTTTTACTATAGCACCTGATCAAGTCTTCAAGATGTCTCAAACGCTTCACGGAATATACTGCAAAGTGAATTGACTGTATATTTTGTGGGCGAAACGCAGCAGCCAATTGTGCACAGCAGCATCCCACAAACACTCATGGATTGAGGGACCAAATTATTATTTTTTGGACTAATGACTCAAGGTGATGGGAGTAGAACTTGAGGAGCACGCTATTGAGCAGAGGGAGGTTCTAATAATGCGCCGTATTTCAATGCTTGATTTACTGTGGGAACATTCTTAATTGCAAAGTGTGCTTCATGTTGGCACTGGAAGCCATGTTTTTAGTTTATCAAGCTATGTCCACATTGTGACCTCTATGTTAGCTGTGTATAGGGAAGAAACTTACTCACGTGTTCATTTTCTGCCACATTTGCCAAAATGAACACGGTACTGTATGTAACCCCCTGTGTGAAGTGCTTTAAGTCGTTATGATGTGATAAGACGCTGAACCAAATGCGTATTTATTGTATATCTGAACAATAATAATATTTGGGTGACTGGATTGACTGTAACAGCTTCACAAGGTCATGTCAGATTTTCACCATTAGTACTTGGGCAGATATCGGATTAGAGTCATCGCAAAGTCCTAATAAATCCTTGTAACAGTGTGTTTTGTGGGCAAAACGGCATTCCACTTTACAGTAAACCTGAGCAGTGAATTGAGACGTCTCGATGACCTGATGAGGTGCTAATATCGAAAGCAAGGATTATTATTTTATTATTATTAAAATTCAATCCACACATTCGGGACAAATCATCATCAGACCACACACTTAAAGAGTGAGAAAATCATATTCAACACCAGATAAAAATAACTTTCTTTGAACCCTGGAGGTGAATATTATCTGGCAGCTCAAAGATAGGGGACTAATTAAATGTCACATTCAGCAGTTTAAGATAATTATTTGGGGGGGATATTAACAGTAGGATTTCACTTCAGTCCCCTACCTGTAACCGATTTGCATACAAATAGTTCCACTAATTAGAGAGTGGGTGGCTTCCAGTTTCGGTGGCTCCTTTGAAAAATTAATCATTTTCTGTCTGTGGAATGTATCCAAATCTCACGTTAAAAAAAACACAAGCGTGGTGAGGGACACACTGAGTAGATAGATAGATGGGGGTTTACACAGCTGCCATCCGTACACTACTGAGTATTAGTATTATTTATATTTATCCATCTTTCACTGATTTGAAATGGAGCTCAACCCAAGTGGTCATTCTCTGTACGAAGGCCAAGGAGGCAGGTTATTGTATCCATAGTCCAACCAGTTGTAACGCATCCCCGTTTCCCAGCTTGTCACAAGGGCAGCAATTAGAAAAGCTAATAACTTTGGGGGGAATTTCTCCTTCACATGTGTGCAAATCAGAAAAAATTGTGAAGTGCTGTAGCTCAGTGGTTAGAGCACTCGACAGAGACCTGGGTTCGATTCCTGGCAGTTCAGGGCGAAACCTCAGGGAAGTTTCCTTACTCCACACGGCTAATAATAATCCCTCCCCCAAAAAATAAAAAAATTGGTCATTTAAATTTCATGACTGTTTGTGGGATGCTGCCACGTTTCACCCACAAATATACAGCAATTGACTTTACAGTATATTCTGTGAAGAGCTATAGCAAATGTAAGGATTCTTATTATTATTATCACTCCTCACTAACAAACTCAGTCAACTTTGTCACATGGTGAAAGGATCAAGTGACTTGCCCAATTTGAGTGTGCCCTGCGAGATTGCGTCCTTTCCAAATGTCGATCAGCCCAGGATTTACCAATAAAGGTCAGGCGCCTGAAATCCCTCACACCCTCAGTCTCAAGGCCTGTATTGCCTTCAAATGAAAGACCACACAAAGAATGTTCTTCAATTCATTCTCGATTTGGTTAATTCTGCTCTCCGGGCATATAGAAATCATCCCAACAAGCTGTGAATTTATGACAAAATACACAGTCAAATCACTTCACAGTATACTGAGTGACACGCTTTGAGATGTCGTAAAGATGTGTTAATACCCTATATATCAATTGCAAGTATTATTATTATTCTTGCTGTAACATTCTGCGGAATCTTAAATTTGTTGACGCAATGTTAGCCTAAGAGGATGAGAAATTTCAGAGCTCGGGTGTGGCCAGCTTGCGTACTGTGCTCTCTACCCACATCTAGTCACTCAATCCACACACCGCTGTGCGCTATTGGCTGCTGCATTTCGCCCACTAGATATACAGGCACTACACTTTACAGCACATTGCGTGAAGCGCTTTGAGATGCCTGCGAGACGCGATAGACGCTGAGTCCAATGCAAGAATTATTAGTGTTATTATTATCCTAGTCGCAGGGCAGTCACTAAAGTGTGAAGCTGGTGCAGGTTTCAGTTTTGTCTTCAGGTAAATTATACACCAGCTGCTCAAGGTCAGGCAGCAATCCGAGCCTCGTTTCTCAACCAATTGCGGTAAATTGCAAATTGGAAAGAAAGGTACACCGAGTTTCATTTCCCACATCATTTGCAAGTCCAATTAACTCAATTACCTCCACCTTGCACTGAACTGCTGCTGGTTGTGTGTACCTGCCGTCCACACCAGCTCAGTGCAGAGTCGGGTCTGCGTATGAATGTTCCAGTGGCTTTGCTGGAGCGCAGATCTCACTCACACAGCAGCCAGCAGACTTGCCAGCCGCACGAGCTTTGTAGAGACAAGAGCCGCAGGCAACATCACAGGGACACCGTCACCATGGAAACAAGCCGGCTCACTCCCGGCCACTCCACGGATCGGGTAAATATCTGAAGCCACCGGAGGGGAGGATATCAGCCAGTTAACAAGCAAACTCCAGCAAATTTCATTCAGAACTGTGGGCAGCAATGCTCATTGACTGGCCTTGGCAATAACCATCATCGTATCATCAATAGGCCAGGGTCCCCAACAACAACAACTTTGATTTATATAGCGCCCTCCACGCCGGATGGCGTCTCAGAGCGCTTCACAATTGCGGATCCCGGGACCGAGCCAGGGCCAGGGGTGGAAAGGTGACCAAAGGCGTGGTCGAAGAGAAAGGTCTTCAGGTGGGACCTGAAAGTGAGAAAAGAGTGGGCGAGGCGAAGGTAGTGAGGAAGGGAATTCCAGAGTCTCGGGGCTTAGTGAGGCCGCCGAGGGTGGAGCAGAGGATTAGGAGGAGGCCAGACATGGTGGAGCAAAGGTAATGGGTGCTGGTTTGAGGAGAGAGGTCAGAGAGGTAGGGGGGGGTGCAGAGGATTAGAGGGATTTGAAGACAAGGATGAAGATCTTGAAATCAATCCTCTCGGGGATACGGAGCCTGTGGAGGCTGGCAATAACTGGGGTAATGGGGGAGTGAAGTTCGGTGCGGGTGAGAAGGCGGGCAGCAGAGTTCTGAATCAGCTGGACTCTGGATTGTGGAGGAGCGGAGAGCGGCGAGGAGGGCATTGGAATAGTCCAGCCGAGAGGTGACAAAAGCATGGACCAAGGTTTCAGCGGCTTTTGGGCTGAGGTATTGCTTGAGATGGGCGATCCGTCTGAGGTGGAAGAAGGCGGTGCTGATGAAGGACCGGATGTGGGGGAGGAAGGACAGTTGGGGGTCGAACCTGATGCCAAGGTTGCTCACGGGTTTGGAGAGTTTTAGGGGCAGGCCGGGAAGGTGGAGGAGGTGAGAGCCGTGCGAATGGAGACGTTGACGAGAGCCAAAGAGCATGGCCTCCGTCTTGTCAACATTCAGCTGCAAGAAATTTGCAAAGTGAAGTGGAGAAATAGAGTTAGGCGTCATCTACATACATGTGGAAGTGTATCCCCAAGAGGGAGCATGTAGATGAGGAAGAAGAGGGGGCCAAGGATGGATCCTTGGGGTACCCCACAGGTAACCGGGTGAGAGCGGGAGGAAAAACCATTCATGGCGATGTGCTGCTGGCGGTTTGTGAGGTAGGACTTGAACCAGGCGAATGCGGTCCCACTGAGGTGGATGACGGAGGGACAGGCGGTGGAGGAGGGTGGCGTGGTCGAAACAGAAATCAAAAACAAAATAACGTCACTAAATCCATGACTGTTTATGGGACACTGCTGCACACAAATGGCTGCTGTGTTTTACCCACAAATTACAGTCACTCCATCCCCTTTCCAATATATTCCGTGAGACACTTTGAGACGTCTCCACTACGTGATAAATTGGAAGAATTATTATTATTGCCACAGCCCGATTGCTGGTCCACGGCTGTAGGTTTAGCGGCTGGTGTGTGTACCTTGTGACCGTTGGGGTAACCTCACCTGTTTGTGCACCGCACGCTGCTTCATCTCGGGGCTGTCTCCTTTGGAGGAGGAGGAGGATTGCTGCCGCACCTTGGCCCCGCTGCTCGGCCAGTCGGAGGAGGAGGAGGCGGCGGCGGGGGGGGCCATGCCCCCACTGGAGGGCCTGGGATACTGCGGGGGGTTAATTAACATGGCAGGCGGTGTCCTGCCTCTGGCTGCCGGTGGGGGCTGGTCTATTCTCCGCTGCGGCCCCACACTGCTCTGTCTTGGTACCGAGGCCTGGGTCATTTTTTCCGTCAGCGAGAGCTGCCTCCGTGAGAATTCCCCGGAACGCCGGGCAAAGTCCTCCATGCTGGTGTGGCCGTGGAGGGTGTGCTTGGCCAGGATCAGTTCCTCAGCGCTGCTGAGGGAGGTGGGGACGTCCATCCCGGGCTCCGCTCCTCCCCGCGGCGAGAGGGGGATTCCCGCGGCCATCTGATACACAGGATTCTGGAAGGATAACGGCGCCAGGAGGTGAGGCCGTGCCGGGGGAGTGCCGTCGGAGCTGGGTGTGCCCGCCGTCTGCCCTGGCTTTCGGCAGAGTGTGGGGGCGGTGCTCTGTGGGGGGAGCGGTGCCCGGTGCGTCGGCCACATGGCGGGGGGCACGGACACACTGGAACCTTGGCTGTCGCTCACGGGGTCGCCCACGCTAGGGGCATTGGGCGAGCTGTCCAAACTGCGATTGTCCTGCAGGTCGACCATTGAAAGGCTTTTGCTGCCGTTGGGAATTTGCGGATCAGGTTCATTGGTCTCAGAGTAGCTGGAACTGCGTGCGGGCGAGGACTGCACAGCTGAGGCTCTCGTGACAAAAAATAACTCCTTGTTTTCCGGGGTAGGAGAGGGTAACCTCGTAAAGTCTAATAAACTGAAAAGGGAACAAAAAAGCACAAGATCGCAATTGGAATGATAACAGCGAAACAATCACATTTTATCCATCTATTTTGCCATGGCAAAAAAAGCTCCTTCTTCCTGGACACAATAAAATCAACAAAAGCTTTTAAAGAGAAATATTTGAAACATGAAAATATGAAAGTGTGTGCGGAAATGGGGTGGGGGCAGGGGGCAAGAGAAAATGGTGGTGGGGGGGGGATAATTCTTTCAGAAATCTGGCACAAAGACAATGGGAAAATAATTGGACTCTTTCTATACCTAACAAGAGAAAAGAGGTTTAATTAATGGTTTTTGTTGGCCGTTTTATCTTCTTTCTTTCTCTCTCTGAGGAGAATAGTAGCAGACTGCAAGAGGACATAGACAGAATGGTAAAATGAGCAGACACATGGCAGATGAAATTTAATGTGGAGAAATGCGAGGTGATGCATTTTGGGAGGAAGAATGAGGAGAAGCAATATAGGGTAGATAGTATAATCTTAAGGGAGAAGGGTAGGAGGGGTGGGGGTGAAGTAACAGAGAGACCTGGGAGTTCATGTCAGTAAATATTTGAAGGTAGCAGGAGAGGTAGATAAGGCCTTTAAAAAAGCATACGGGATACTAGGCTTTATAAATAGGGCATAGTCAGGAAGTTATGATTAACCTGTATAACACTCTGGTTAGGCCCGATCTATGCCATGTTCATCACCTGCCTACCCCCTCCCTACCCTGCACCCTCCCTGATCCCAACCCCCCTGACTGTCCAACGCCTTGGGACATCCCCCGATGTGAATGCGCTAATACAAATGAAATTTGGTATTGTGTTTGTGCCCAGTGTAATCTAAACACGTTTTGTGAAACTTACCCCAATGCCTGTGCGGTGAACACTCTGGTGGTGGGAAGCATCACTGTGACTTTGACTAAGAAATGTCACACTGAAGAGTTTGCGCTAAAGGGGAGACAGTGTGCACACTCACCCACTCAGGTCGTTGTCTATGACCATCTTCTGCAGCCCTGAGGAGAGACTGCTGCTGGTGGCGTTCGGGCTGGAAGTGCACGGATCGGAGAGGGCCGACACCGAGACAGCGCCTGGGTTGGCGAGAGCCACGTTGACGTCTCTTAATATACGAGGTAAAGGTCCAAGCTTTGCTGCGGTGGCCTGAAGAAAACAAGTGTTGATTGGATTTGACTACACGGCAGCCAGGCAGGCAGGCCGGCTGGCTGATGTGCTTGTACAGAAACGAGAGTTATGAAGCGTGCAACAGATTGAAGATCACGAGGCTGGATTCAAAGCAGTGAATTTGCAGGCTAATGGATAATGCATCAGATAAACAGCCATCCATCAGAAACTCATAGCTACACACGTGAAAAACAATGGATGGGCGACATGAGACACACAGAAAGCGTTCAGTGGAATGAGACTTCAGTGAATGGATTTGTTGGTGTGACAGGGCTAAGCTGCACTGGGGTCTTTCATACACACTGATCATTGGAGAATTTTATTACTTATCCCATATATCGTAAATATGAGTGTTGCTTTCAGCAACTGGCATTTGACGTACCCTGGTCATCACCACCTCGTATCTTTCACCTCGTTTCAACAATGAGTAATTTTCAATGAAATAATAATAATAATCCTTGCATTTGATATTGCATCTTCTAGACGTCTCAAAGCGCTTCACAGAATGTACCATAAATTGAATTGACTCTATATTTGTGGGCAAAACGCAGCAGCCAATTGTGCACAGCAGTATCCCACAAACAGTTATGGGTTGAAATGACCAGTTTATTATTGTTTTTTTTTGACTGATTATTATTAGATGTGTGGAGTAAGGAAACTTGCCCAAGGTTTCGCTCTGACATGCCTGGATTCGAACACGCTTGTAAGGTGAGTGCTCTAACCACTGAGCTACCCAATAAAATTTAAGTTTCTGCATTTCACTTTCCATGTGAATGTTTCAATGGCTCAGTTTGGCTTCCTATTATTTTTACCTTTTGGCTTATTTTTGCCTTGTTTGTCTTGTATGCATCGAATTCTTCGCTCAATACCATTTTCTCCCCTTGACATCACTGTTATTCTTGGCTACTTTCTGTCCCACAACATTCAACCTAATGAGACAGCCCCCAAAACTATCCATCAGCTAACCTCATAAATTTCCCTTCGCCGTTTGAAAGATCCCAATCCTCATTTAGCTTTAATCTGTGGCATTTAAAATCACCCGGAATTATTACCTAATTCTCCCTGACGTGCTCTTTGCTTGTTCCAATAGCTTCTCATCTATCTTGTCTTTCTGCTCGAACGATCTGAAGCAATGCTCGAATCCCTCCGCTTTGGCTGTTGCAAATTTCCACCCAAATTGACTTGGACCTCCCGAGTGTATGGTTACAAATAGCCTTTTCCATCAACTGTCAGGCTTTCTTCCCTTATCGACAATGCTATTCTTTCCTTGTCTTTTCTATTGCTCTGAACATTTGAAACCTAGTTGTAAAAACCAGCTATAATCAAGACTTTTTCTTTAGCCAATTCAATCTAGTCCTCTCTTCCAATGATCAGCCTCAGGATGAACACAGGAGTGAGTGGAATAGTTACACAATAGTGATACCCAGGGTAAATACTGCTCAGAATATGGATTCAGCTCAGCCCTAAGAGAGACATTCTCAGACTTTGTATATCATTTCATGGATATGTCTGATGAAACACATTATCCCTGATTTACAGAAGAATTTTCTTCAGAGCAAACTAATCTTGATCAGATTTACACTTAATGAATGTAAAATAGATTCTCCAAGCAGCAATATGGAGATGCTGGGGAATGGGAATAGAGTGAGAGAACCTCAGCGATGGAGCCAAAGAGCACCAAAGCAGACACACATCTGAATGGCCTCCTTCTGGGATCTACCATGTAACAATGCAAACTGTACCTGATCCATTTGGGAAACCACTTCTGAAAGCAGCGAATGCAGGGTGGAGAGCTCTCGCCCCAGGTCAATGTAACCTTCAAAGCCAGCTGTGTTGGATATGGTCTCTGGGTTGGATATCTCTAGTAGGAATCGCTGCATGTTGGTCCATTCGTGTTCAAGGAACTGATTCATGAAAGACATGTATTCCTCCTTGCTACCAAACCTGTAGGTGAATAGGATCATAATCTTAATCTCTCCCTCTGGTAATCTTTAAAAGCCTCTCCCTCCCAACATACACCGGTTCTGATGAAGGGTCATCTACTCGAGTTTTCCCAGCAACTTCTGTTTTTGTTTCATAATCTTAATTGTTGGGTCTCAGGATTTCAACAGTAAGTATAACAACCTGTATCTAAAACACACCTTTCACATAAAACAAAGATCTCAAAAGTACTTGAATCTTCATCTTGTACTCAGAGAAGCTCATATCCCACAAACTAACAGTCAATTGAGCAATAAAACACGTTTAACACCCAACAAGTCATAGGCATTGGGAGTAGCTTCACAACTATAAAGCAGCCTTGGTAATACTTCACACGCAAGCTGCTCTCACTCTTCAACCTACCACTTTTACACATCAACGTGTCTCAAAGCACCTTACGGTAATTACTGCCAAGTGTAGCAGTAACGTGCTTGGTACATTTTCACCATGATATGAAGGGGAAAAACCATTTAATGCGGTGAAGGGACGCGCTGGAACCAACCGAACACGGGAGCAATGGGATGTAAAGATCTGCCACGTTACCCCTCAATCGGCGGACAACCCCCTCCTGTCGGGCGCCTGCGAGCCACGATATAAAAACCGTAAGAACTGGAACCAAAGAGCTTACTTGGCAAAGTTTGCTAAGTTCTGGGTGACCTTGGCAATCAGAGTCAAAGTGCGAGCGGTACGGTCGTCTGGGTATTCCTGCAGGAGGTTGAAGAGCGAGGGAGACATGACAGCCGGGCAGAGGAACCGCAGGAAGAGGGAGGCACTGATCAGCCTCTCGCTGATGTCGGGGCGGCCCCGGTTACTGCACTCCTGCCTCCAGGACGCAAACACCTCCTTCAGCTCCCGCGGGAACACACTGTGGAACAATTTACCGCAAAGTCAGCAAGCTTGCCGCACGTAAGAAGGCAAGAGTTTGCTAAACGAAAGAAAGACAACAACCACAAATACATTTCTGCAGCACCTTTCACTTCGGGAGGACGTCCCAAGGCGCTGAAAGAAGAACAAGGTTCACCCAGTTTGCCTTCCATCATCTTGGCAGTGGCTTGACACATCCTGTCTCAAACTATATACTGTATCCCCGAGATATTATTTCCTAACAGAAACCTATCTAATTTGCTCTTGAACAAATTCACTTCCTGCTTCCACCGCCTCCCTAGGGAGCTTGTTTGCTACTCGCTCACTGCTGTGTCTGCAGATTTGTTCTGAATTGGTCACTCGATCCTCGATTGTTTGTGGGACACTGTGGCGCACAATTGGCTGACCCGTTTTGCCCACAAAATACACAATCAATTCACTTTACAGTATTTATCCTGTGAAGTGCTTTGGCATGCCTCGAAGACGTGTGAAGGAGCTGTATCGAATGCAAGGATTATTATTATTACTACTACCCACCAAGCTTTGTTTCTTACAGACAGGACTAACGATGGCCCCTAACCAGTGAGTCAGCAACAGGGACACAGATGGAAAGTGTTTTCGCAGCATTTTGCTTAATCCCTGTAAATGCTGGTTATGCAAAATGAGGATTGTGCCAAAACACAACAAAGATTAAACAGAATAATTGATGTTCAAGACTATAACAAAGATCTGATGATCAGCATTCAGGTTTCCAGCCTAAACAGTCCACATTTGTTGCTGAACCCCATAATCTGTGCCTCTCAATTTCTGGAATTAGGTCAGCAGCATGCGTCCCTCCAGGGGGAGAGAGAAAGAGAGAGAGAGAAAGAGAGGGTATTTCATTCCAACAATTTATCTCTGGGATTTCAATGTGTAGGTGGCAATTCTTAGTTTGGTTCGGAGACTCTTAAGCAACAATGATAGGTTTCCGCATGTGCCAGACACCCGGCTGATCAAAAAAAACGCACAAGCACACACGACAATAAACACAGAAGCATTAGACATGTTCTCCTGACGTGATAGGCGCTATTACAAGTGTAATTTTGTTGTTGTATCTGCACAGAGATAGGGAACTAACTGACCAGTAAGAGTTAATGATCTTGCAAAACGCCAGCTCACAGCACATCTTCAGGTTGCTCTGGTGTTCCACGAGGTCCCCTGGTGAGCACTTGCTCGGATCCACCTCGCAATTCTCGTCCGACTCGTAAAGAGCTTTGATGAATTCTCCTGTTGAAAGTGGAATTCAGAAATTACACATCAAATCCCACGGCTACTACACTGTTGCAGATGTAACTTTGATTGCGGCGACAAAACCGAATCGAATCTATCTCTGGGGATTTCAACAATAACTTGCGGCCTTCAAGCTGGACGGTGCCTTGGAGCTCTTAATAAAAAACTCTCATATTCCCTCCTCCTGCCCCCCCGCCCCTCCCCACCCCCAGCTACGCAGATCATAACGGGAAAGATCCGAACTAACAGGGAAAATCATACTTGGTTGGGAAAACGCAACAAATTCTCTGCGCGTATCTGCAAAATTCTTGTGAATAGCATCGTTTCATTAGGAAGTTTCAAAAGGGTTAGTCGCCAATGACAAGCTGCATTTATACAGGACCTTTCACATAAAATGATTGTCTCGAAGGCACTTTACAAAGATTGATTGGAAGTGAAGTGGTCGATGTTATGTAGGCAAACGTGGCAGCAACTCGTCCACATCCACGACATCCCAGAAACAAAACGGATCAAACAGGGAAACAAGTCTCTTACATTATTGATGTAAGTACCGTACAGTACACCCTGATCGTTTACTATTGAACCATTACAGCAACAGATCCCTCAGCGCTGAACTTCACTGCAAATGGTTCAAATCCAGACCACTTGAGTTCAGCCAGTGAGGCTCCCTGTCTGTGGACCTGTAGCGCTCCCATCGGCTACTGACTCACACCAGAATACGTTGGGTCTCTCCAATAGCATGGTCAAACCAGATTACAATACTGTAATAATAATTCCCGCCTTATCGTTTTGTTGAGATGTCTCAAAACACTTCACAGAATATATTGTAAGATGTGTATTGACTGTGTGTTTTGTGGGCAAAAGCATTCGGGTTCCGGCCCTGAATAGAATCAAGGGGGTAATAACCTGCCGTGGATGTTCTAGTAGAATCATTGAATCATAGAATTAGAATCATAGAATTATACGGCACAAAAGGAGGCCATTCGGCCCATCTAGTCTGTACCGGCTCTTTGAACAGAGCAACTCAATCCCACTGCCCAGCTCTCTCCCCATAACCTAACAGACCTGCTCTTCCTAAAAAAAGATCTAGTTCCCTTTTAAAAGCTGTTATGGAATCTGCCTCCACCACCTTTTCAGGCAATGCATTGCAGATTCGAACAACCCGCTGAGTGAAAACATTTCTCCTCAGCTCCCCTCTGCTTCGTTTTGAAACTATTTTAAATCTGTGACTACGAGTCATTGATTCGTCCACCAGTGGAAACAATCTTTCCCTATTCACCCTGTTGAAACCTCTCATAATCTTATAAACCTCTATTAGGTCTCCTCTCAATCTTCTTTATTCTAGAGAGAATAAGCCTAGTCTATCTAGCCTTTCCTCGTAGCTGAAGTCCCTCATTCCTGGTACCATCTTAGTAAATCTCCTCTGCACCCTTTCCAATGCCTTAATATCCTTCCTAAAGGGTGGTGACCAGAATTGTACACAGCTGAGGCCTAACCAAAGTCTTATAGAAGTTAATCAGCACTTCCTGACTTTTATATTCTATACCCCTATTTATAAAGCCTAGTATCCCATATGCCTTCTTAACGTCTTTGTCTACCTGTCCTGCCACTTTCAAAAAGTCACTAACACAAATCCCCAGTCACTGACACAAATCCCCAAGTACTCATAGTTTTCTGTTTTCTTTTTATTTCTGCCGTCTATTAGGTTTATTTTATTGAAACATGCTGCCCGCTTACACCACACCCCCTGGCATCACCGTGAGAAGCACTCTGAGACGCCGTCCGGCGGGAGGGCGCTATATAAATCAAAGTTGTTGTTGTGAGGCTGAATTGGCTGCACTGTGCGTAGTGATGGGCCTGTGTGAAATCTCACCCGCACTTGACAGAGTTAAAAAAGAAATGTAGAATTGATGTAATTATATATTTTCCAGTGTGGGGAGATAATGAGAGAATTCCTCTCAGATAGGGAATTACCTTAGGATCAATTTATCTTCATTCAAATCAGTATTTGGTAGGTAAAGCAATGCTGTAATTTGTACAAGATTAATTAAATCAGTCACCCATTAAGTTGCAAAATGACTAACATATATACAGTAAAAGCCTGTTTATCCGGCACCCGTGGGATCTGGCCAATGCCGGTTAAAGCACCTGCCGGATATTCGGGCGGCCCGCAGCCGAAAACCCACCAAAAAATTGAAGTTCTTTTAACACACACCATACACCAGACTAAATAATAACAGATAACAGAATATTATATTTGTACTTATTGTTAAAACTACTGTCTTGCGCTTCCCACTTTTACTGATTGAGGTTTACAATCCAGCGATTCTTTTTTTAAATGGAGGACGCCAAGCGGGCGAAAAAATGGCAGCGCGATTTTAAAGTCTCGCAACTTTACTAGCGGCAAGCCGATAGCCCTAGACTACTAGTGGCAAACCCAAATACTGCACCTGCGCAACAATGTGGGTTATCGGCTAGGGTTATCGGCTTGTCGCTAGTAAGGCTTTAAAGTCACGCTCCGTTTTTTTCACTCACTTGGCGTCCTCCATTTTAAAAAGAATCACTGGACGCTAAACCTCAACTGCAGCATCATGGCTTCAAGCGCAGCATCTACCAGCAAAGGTGAGAAGCGCAAGAGAGTAGTTTTAACAGTAAGTACCAATACAATATTCTGTTATTATGTTATTATTTATGAATTTACAAATCCTCCACTGCTATTGTTCCGGATAAGTTCCGGTTTATCGAATGGGGCCTTTTTTTTTGGCGTGCGGTTATACAGAAATGCCGGTTCATCGAGTCATGGATAAATGGGCTACTACTGTATACATATATGTGTATATGGACAGACTCACTGAAATTCCACATAATCTTAGCCTTAATCTTAAAATACAAGATGGCATGTTTCCGTTTGATTTCCGGGTGGGGTGAAAGATTAGACAAGTTTCTTTACAACATATGCCTAGGTTTCCCAAGCAGTAAAGGAAGTGGTTGTTAGCCGATTGGCAATCACCTTCTGGGGATAATAAGACCTTCCAAAAAAATACAATATACTCTGTGAAGCGCTTTGAGACATCTCAACGAAGTGATAGGTATCAAATACAAAGATTATTATTATTATTTTGAAGCTGGTTCTTTTAAGAAAAACGGGTTCCAAATGAAGAATGAAGCTAAGAAGTTTTTCCAGACTGTGTCCTGTACCATCTTAAAGTTTAAGACTCGGTGGAATTTCCTAGCTGAGATTTCAAACCAAACAACATTATAGTTTCTCTCTGTTCTTCAATCCAAGCCTTGAACAATACCTTCCCTGATATTTCCAAGAGTCCCAAAATGCAACAACTCACACAAGCAGTGCAGGCATGAACAACATAAATATATAATTGCCCCAAAGACTGAAGGCAGGACGAGGGGGAAAAAAAACAATGCAGCTGGCAATTTCAGTTCTTCTACTTTTACAGTTAATAATAATAATCCTTGCATTTGATATAGCGCTTTTCACATCTTAGTGACATTTCAAAGCGCTTCACAGAATATATTTGGGTAAAACAAATAAGTTCTTCATTAAGCACATACCCAGCGCATCTTGTAGATATTTTTGGCCAACCAGTTTGAGATACTCCTCAATGGCTTTGGTTGCTAAAGTGTTCTCTCGGAAAATGAGGTGTTCGTTATCTCCACACCGGTCCACCTCCGACATCATCAAGTCCGTCAGGAAATCCTGTGAAGGAAAGCGAGGAAAGTCAGGGCTCAGCAGATTCCAGTGCAACACAGCAACCTGTGGACATTGCACCATTACGCACATGTACTTTCTCCTTCCCAAAGCCCCAGCTCACCTCCTCTCCCGCCAATGAACTGATTGTACTAGTTTGAAGGATAGGGTCACCAGGAGAGGTTCAGATTAACAAAGAACAATGGATTAACAATGTACAGTAGAACCAGAGGACACGGCCTGTGATTAAAAGGGGGTGGGGTGGGTGGAGTGGAGGGGCTAATTCAGAACGAATCTACGGAAACACTACTTCAGTGAGCTTGTAAACTTACGGAATAGGAGGTGGAAGCAGAAAGCGTTGCTTGTTTCATTAACAAATTAAGATAAGATTTCTGCAAAAAAAAATGTGTGGGGATACAGTATATAGTTTGGGACACGACATGTCAAGCGATTGCCAGGATGGTGGGAGGTGAACTAGATGGACCTTGGGTCTTTTTTTCATCTCGCAAAATTCTTATGTTCTTCATATTTTCAAAATTCTTATGTTCTTATGTCCTCCCCCACCCTGCTCTTGTCCCTATCTGACTATACAGTGCCTTGGGACGTCCTCTCGACGAAAGGCACTATATAAATGCAAGTTTTGATTAATTGAAGACCTTCAGTTGACTTGAAGACATCCTTCCTACCATTTTTCCACACAGCAACAAGCCTTATATAATAATCCTTGCATTTGATATAGCGCTTTTCACATCTTATTGAAGTCTCAAAGCGCTTCACAGAATATATTGTAAAGTGAATTGACTGTATATTTGTGGGTGAAACATGGCAGCCAATTGCGCACAGCAGTGTCCCACAAACTTGAAAATTACCAATTTTATTATTTCTGTTTTTTTGATGGATTATTATTAGGCATTTGGAGTAAGGAAACTTGCCCAAGGTTTCACCCTGATCTGCCTGGATTCGAACACTGGTCTCAGCCTTGTAAGGCAAATGCTCTAACCACTGAGCTACAGGAGCTCCTCACCTTAAATGACTCCAATATCCTGGGCTCAACCTGGCCCACTCAGTTCCTCAAACACCTCGTCAGAATGAGGAATTTTATCTGCGGTTTTGCTGGACGTGAATCTCTAAACTGGCAAACAAAGACCCTGTGAGTTGATCCCTCCGAACCTCTTCAGTAGATGAGGTATTTCATAGAGCGACTTACAGTGAAGAAAACTAGCAGCCTCATCTATCTCTGTGTCAATCTGGTTGGCCTTGGATTCATAAAGCGACGCAAGCAGCAATGGAACCTGTCAAGACTCCTCTCTAACACAAAGCAGTCTCTTCAGGCACTCGCAGGTTTTGAAGGAAGAAGGAAAAATAACCCCCAAGAAATAGCCAAGTGAAATCCTGAGGGACGCTAAGCAGGCAAGTTGTAAACTGCTCGCTTCAGAGCACTGCTGTAGGGCTGAGAGTCGAGCATGGCTGAAACTGTCAGCAGTGTGGGTTTCATGAATTCCAGGCAGCAATACTAAAACAGAAAGCAGACCTGCGCAGATGACCTCCGTAGACCTGTGTCCACCTAACAGAGAGCCAGCAGGCTTTCAGCTGAAGACAGGTTGAGTGTTACGAGAGTCTATGAAATCATTAAAGTCAAAGCACAAAAGGAGGTCAGTTGATCGGCCAGACACCCATTTCGAACCATCTACCCTATTCCCAGCTATATCCCTATTTATTTGACAGCGTTCCTCTTTAAACGCTTATAAAATTTATCTTTAAATGTTACTCTCTCTGGCATAATAACCACATTCCGTGATCTCACTCCAGCGACAATACAGAATCCCTAACGTGAATAATCTTTCATGATCTACCTTCTCTAGACCTTTCGGAATTCCAGACACCTTTCTATTAGATCCCCTCTGCTCTTTTTTTCCCAGTGACTTTGCAATTTTGAGTATAGCGCGACTTGCTCCAACAAAATGTCGTTGTACAGTACACCAATTTTGCAGTTCAGCTATTACGACTTGCCCTTGTACATTGCCTTTCACAATGGATGAATGCCTCAAAAGCGTTCTACAGGTACTGAGAGCACCAAGCAAGTGGAATAAAGGAGATCGAAAGATGCTGACCCCCAAAAATAAATCGCCCAATAATGTGCGTCGACCACAGAGGATACCAGCGGAGTGGCTGATTTAGTGCTCTTTAAAACTGTAAATTAATCTGCATAGATAATCATCAATATTCTCAACACATCAGCTTATAACTGATCCGAGGAAAAAAGTAAAATGCCAATGAAGGGCAGAAAAATGAGCATCAAAATGGGTCATGGATCAGCTGCAGAAATCTACTCAATCAGGGACACGAAGGCTGCTGCTACTGTCAGCCCTAAACGATCAGTCTAATCACTACAGACAATTATTTTCACAGGTGAGAATCGGTAACAAGGCAGCTGAAGATCAGGAATGTCACTGGAGGAATTAAGGAGTGTATTTGAAGAAACAGTCACACGCAGCTCATTGTGGAGTCCTGTGGCTCAGTGCTTAGAGCACTCGCCTGTCAAGCGAGAGACCTGGGTTCGATTCCAGGCAGGGCAGGGCGAAACCTTGGGCAAGTTTCCTTATTCCACATGCTTGATAATAATCCCTCAAAATAAAACGATAATAAATTGGTAACTTCAATCCACGACTGTTTGGGACACTGCTGTGCCCAATTGGCTGCTACGTTTTGCCCACAAATATACAGTCAATTCACTCTACAGAATATTCTGTGACGCGCTTTGAGACATCTAGAAAACGTGAAAAGCACTATATCAAATGCAAGGATTATTATTATTAATAATATTATTAACAGCAGAGGAAGATGTTAATAGCTTCAGTAACACTGTCTGATATTTCTCATTTGATGTTTCTACAGTTCACATGTCTAATCTCGACAACCCATGAGAGATGTGGCCAGGAGCCCTGGGTCAACACAGCAAGGAAACCATTTTCATAATTGGTGGGAGGGGAGTTCCTTCCAATTGAGCTGGGGGCTCAGATCTCCTCTGCTTATATAATAGCTTCAAGGATGAATGAACAGCCTGGATGCAATTTGCTCCAATAACACCAAAGTCTCGGACCTAAAAACTAGAAGTAGCAGAAACACTGTCACAAGGGAAATGCAGAAGGATTACTTCAGATTGTTTCTGAATTCAGATCTTTAGGTTGTGGAGAAACGGCTGTGCTAGGCTTGTTATATTTAATTCTGTAGAAAACAACCAGTTCATTTCAAAAATAGCAAATAATTTTTTAGAGTTCCCGATTTCATGGAGTTACTGAATTGATGCCTGTTATGGATTTGGGCTGTATCTATAACTCACCTTACACACACATTTGCCAAATACTGAATAAGTTGAGCCAACGTATGAATGAAACACATTGGAGCCTCGCTGCTGTGTTAAGGGCATGTGAGAAACCTGTTCCTTAATATTACCAAGGAGCTGCTTGTGTGGCTGACTCTTTAATAGTTAATAAACTAACCACAGTTTCAAATGACTGAGCTTTGCTGGCAGCGTTACAGACCAGGGGCAATATTGCTGTCGCCACCACTGTTTATCTGGCAGACAAACGAAAGAAATAGGAGACAGGCTCGTTCTAAAATAAGAGGTATGTTGGCACGAGTCAGGAAAGCATCTCACTAAAGGGTGACATGTAAAGATTACAAAGCACATCACTGGTGAGAAGTCTAAAGAAGAACTTTGCTTTTTAAGAAAACAAGCGGCAGAGATTTTTATATTCCATTAGACCAATTGCACATCAATGAGTTCTTGGTACGTTTGAAGGGCAAGTGATGATGATGATGGGAATACACTCTCTCATATAGAGAGTGAGAGAGAGAGAGAGAGCAATCCCATCATATATATATATATATATTATAAATCTATATATAAATAATGGAAGATTCCACACCTAATTAGCCTGTGGTTCTGCCTATCAGATAATTAGCGCAAAGACAATTAACACTTGGACTATCAGTACTAGTAGACACCACAATGATACTTTAACCTTGTCCCTCCATTGTACTTTTACCTTTCATACTCTGAAGGCCTACTCGCTCCCCGCTTAATTAGTAGCCACTGACCCCCATGCTAACTCACTCTCACTTTGGTCCAGCTCTGAACGCACTTAATTATCTCACACAAATATTCGCTCCACTTCATAATAGAGCTAAGCACTTCACAGCCGTTTTCAACAAAGTCTTTCTGAATACACTCCATTGCTGAACTACTGTAGACGAGCAGTAGAATTACTGGCAACGCGTGTCCTTTTATGGTACTGTAGCAAGGAAAATGAGCTACTCGCAGCAGCAGGCATATGACACTGAAACTATATTATCTGACTCCACCGTAACGTGATTTATCCTGAACCTGAGCACGAGATATATATTAAGCAGATTAATGAATAATTTTTTCCCTGAAATGATGAAACAAAACTATTTCATGGCATCTTACTGTGATGGTATTAGTGTGAATGTTAACCTGTAATTACATTTCCCACCGGGTTAGATATTAACATAATTAAACCTTTCACTCAACATCTCTCAAACCTGCCATGGCCGAGCAGGTCAATGACAACCCAGCGCTGAAAGCTTTTTAAACAATGTGTGAGACACCAGGTCTTGCTTCTTTTGTGTATTAATGCTCCCATTCCTGGGCTGCTCAGCATAACAGAGTGCTGGATTGTAGTTATTATTTGCATTCGGGCGGCAATTCATAAAATTTTAGGCAATTTTGTAAACCAACACAGATGGAAAGTGAAATCTAATCACATTTTTACAGCAAGGCTTCGGGCTACAAGTGCTGACTTTTACTCACAACCTCATTCTTTAATCCTATTGCAAATCTGCTCCCAATTAACAAATCACTGCTAGTTTTAAAGCCCCATCAGCTTTCCCCCCACCCAATCACTCACAATATTAAACCCACCCACCGTCGCTATTTACATATTAACCGCTCACCTCCTGCCCATTGCTATTTCATTATTAAGCCTATTTACCATTCCCTGTAATGTGAAATCTAAGAAAACAAGATGTCACCAGGACTATACCACACATATTTCACTGGGGTGGGGGGGAGAGAAGAAGATAACACAAGAAGCTTAAAAAGATTCAATTGGCATCTTTTGTCTAAGAGAAGAGTGATCATCCTCAAAAATCTTAGCCTCTCAAAGTCTAAACCATTTAACTACTCCACCTAATCACTTGCCACCTTATTGGCCTTCCGATCTCTCAGCTCTTATGTTCACTTGTGAATACATCAGACCAGCTCAATGCATTAAATGGCACTTCATCCCACCTGCCAACAGCAAGGAGCAAGACCCACTCTTCTAGCAGGTTTCTTGAAATACTCCCACCAGGAAGATAATAATTATCCTTGCAACTGATATAATAATAATTATTCCTGAATTTGAATAATACCCTTTGCGTCTTTGACAAAGCCCTTCAGTAATAACAATAAATAATAACCGCAAAATGAATTGGCTGTTCATTTTGGGGATGAAACATAGCAGCCAATTGCACTGAGCAGTGTCCCACAAACAGTTGTGGGATGAGTGAAAGAGACCAAATTATTATTTTTTGAAAAAAAATGTTAAAATTTGCTACTTTTGCTAAAAAAAAGAATTACCTCCGGAAAAGCAATCCGGCAATCAACTGACAACTGGGTTCCTACTTACTGCTAGATAATCAGAGATGTGTAGATTAAGGGAACTTTATAAGGTTTTGCCCCTGATTGGGAATCAACTCCAAGTCCACAAGGATTATTATTCAAATACAAGAATAATTGCGAGGCGAGTGTTCTAAGCACTAAGCTACAGGAGTTGAATTTGAAGGAGCTCCAATGTTGAATTAACTCACTTCAGGCTGGCTATGAATGGCAAATGACACAGGGAGAGCTACAGAGTAAGTGCCACAAATAAATAAGTCTGGTCCTTGATGTATAGACCACTGTACAAGATTAAAAAGGAACATTTATTTCCATACTGCATCAACCACAGCCAAATCACCCTAATTTCTAACAGCGTCATATAGATAACAAAATGGGAGCGTGAGCTAAAGCTCTATGCAGCACTATAAACAGCATTATTGCTGTAAATAGCAGCAAGCAGATAAGTAATGCCTCATTTATCCCAGGTAGCTTCCCCATCATTAAACCTTTTCAAGTCTACTCTGCAGACACAGCAACAGAATACCAGAATAACATTGTGTCTATTAGTCACAAGCGAAGCCTTGGACACCAGTTATCTACAAATTTCTACTCGTCAGCAGGTCAGGACGGTTTGTGTCACAATTGCTTACTGTTATGAACGGAGGGCATCCAATTACAAAGTGTTCACAGACCAATAAGTTGACGCACATAATCAACAAAACAACCAGCTGATGACTTCACGTTGCCAAATAAAATCGAGCTTTTGCATTGTCTCTGCTGTGTTATGCTGAGATGGTGTTTGCAATTGGTGTGCAATCATGCGCATGACTGTGGTCTTTGGTGAAAAAAGCTAAAGTGATATTAAAAAAATTCTTGTGCTGTTTAAGCAATCACAGAAGGCCTGACTTCTGAGACGTGGGGTAGCTGACAAACAAAAGCAAATGAAACCCAATGTAAACGCTGACACCACTCTGATAGAGGTCTCCAATTGTCGGCAAATCGATGGGGAGATAATCTTGGTAGTCCAAGACCCACACATTGCTTCAGAAACCCATCTGAAGCATCTCTTTGAACTACAACAACAAAATGACACTTGAATAGCGCTTTTCACATCAGGAGGACATCCCAAGGCGCTGGAACAAATCCATCGACACAAACTACAAATCAAGACCACCAAAGGTTTGACTCTAGGCAGTCACAATCGCTCACCTTAGCCTTTCCAGTGCTTTGCAGGATGTGGACCAGCGCGCAGGCCATCTCCTCCTTGTTCTTGACGCTCAGCACGGGCTCCAGGATGGAGCTCAGCAGCATGTAGTTGTTGGTGATGTATTCGGCAAACTCCTTGTACAGCTCCATGGGCAGGATGTTCATGCTCTGGTAGCGGGATTTGATCCTGATCATGGGAGCGGGAGCCTTGCCCTTGCTGGCGTTAGGCATGCTGACCGGGTACCACTTCTCCAGGAACTGCCGGCCGGTCACCGTGGCAATGGGGATGTTCACCAGCCCCACGTAATTGTTCTTATCTTTCTTCTTCTTCTTGTCGGTCTCTTTGTACAAGTGCACGGTGATGTTTTTGACGGCGGGCAGGTTATTGAACTCAAAGTGCTCCCCCCAGAAGACGTTGTCCGTTTTCAGCTTGCAGGTAGTCCGTGCGTACAAAGTGTCATCCAGACACAGTTCACAGAAGTACTTTTTCTTAGCCGGAACATCCTTGGCTTCGATAATCCACAGTTTGAGCACATTTTCCACTCGCCTGCTGTTATCCTGCAAAGTTAAGGGAAAATGACAAACAAAGCTTACGAGAAGTTACAAGATTGATTTTACCCAGACTTGTGTGATTTGTTGCTTTAGGTTCAAATCAATTGATTTCTTCAGGGTATATTTCCAGAAGCAGCAAATCAAATGCCATAAAACATCCTAAGTTTGAAAAAAAATGTTTCCAGCAAGCCTTACTGCTGTCTGGGGTGGTTCAAATCTCATCTATCAATACTATCCACACATTCAAAGGTTTCAAAATAGCTCTTAAAAAATGAAGCTGGTTATAGGAAATGAAGGAGCCATTTTGCTCATTGAGTCCACTTGTTCGATCTTATGATCTATTCCCATATCCTAGATTTCTACGAGTTTCTACCCATTGCCATTTTAGACATCCTAATTGATTGTGCCTGTAAGGCCTATGGGCAACACTTCCAGTTTGCAAGACAGGGACAGGGGAAGGGTATGCTTTGATTGATTTGATTGGAGAGGTGGCAATAAGCGGAGAGACATTGATGAAGTCTGCATACATGTTTACAGCCCGACCCCCACCACTGGCTGTGAGGAGAGAAGAGCTCCTGAGAGAGAGGAATGAAACAAACCCTGAAGGTAGGCTCACTGATCCAATTACTTTTATACATTTTAACATGATTGCACTTAGATTGAGCTAAGAGCCTTTCGACACGCTGCTTTGCCTTAGGAAATTATTCAAACTACACACTGCTTGAGTAGCAGGACCTGCAACTGATGGCGTTGGTAAACAAGAGGAACGATCACCAAGATTCTTTGCTTCTGGATTTTGAACTAAACCAGGCACAGCAGTCTCTCTGCCAGCGTGCGAGAGATGTCCGTCACATCTCGTTGGTGCCTCCAGGCGTGTTGCACTGTGCCTGTGAATTGTTGGCTAACTACGTTGACTTCTAATGTTAATTGGCAGCAACAAAGGCAGAAGTGCAGGGTGGATCACGTGTTAGCACTTACCGTTTCTGTTATTGCTGCTCAAGTAATCTAGGTTCACGTTCCGAACCCTCACATGAGGGTGTCCTGATGACTATTTGGGATAGTGTGGATAAAGAGAGCAAAGGGGCAGCAATCTCCAGTGTTCCAGAGGGAGTCAAATAGCCTGTTACGTTTGCCCAGCCCGAAGTACGTTTCATTCAGTACTAGTGTAAGACCAATACAAGGACATTCAATGGATTGCATTCAGAGAAACAGCAAAGACACAATAGAAATGGACACCTTCCTTGCTGTAAAATTATTTTGATTCTTTGACAGCCCAGAATTAGCACCAGAGAGCCCCTGACCCTGATAGCCAACGCTTTACCTTATTTGGCTGCACAGCACGGCGAAGATTCTCCATCCACTTGTCTCTTTCTGCCGCTGAACGGCATGAAAAGCACTTACTTCCCGACGAAGTGGTCACCTGCATTGAGGATAATTTCACATTATTATTTCAATAAATGGTCCCTCACATGCATTCAGGCTTCTGGGTGAGCGGTCAGCTCAGTTGCTATAGGGACGGACCATTTAGCAATACCTTCATCCTTATGTGATGAGAATTTCCCACCCACCCCCACATCCCCAGTAGATCAGGGTAATAGTCAGTCCATAGCCGAGGGTCCTTTTATTTCCACCGTGTCTCGTGTTAGTTCATAATGATGACAAGAGTAGGAATGAGATTTCTGAAGATATAGTCGGAGGATGCTATTTTATTGGAAAAAAAATCCTTCAATATCTGTTATCCTGTAATCAAACGTCGAGCTGATTAATGGGCTAGGCTTCATTTTAGATTAAAAAACATGAAATTCATATTTCTCTGAACTCCCAGTTCATTTGGAATAACGCTAAAAGCCACATAAGGAAAAGCTTATTCAAGCGAGGGAGGGAGGGGTGGTGTGGAGCCGGGGGGAATTGGGGGGGGGGCTTTGCCTCCACTGTGTAACATCACAAGCAAAAAACACATTGACCTAAATTACTTGCATTAGCACTGAGCTGCTGCCTTACCCTGTATACATCAAACAATTCTAATCACATACATACATGTTGTGCTGAGCAGGATCTTATGGTATCTGGGCCTGCTCCTCATCCCATGTTCCCACCATCCTGCCATCGGTGGCCAAGCATTCAGCCGCTACGCTCGCTCTCAAAATCTGTCCCCATATCTTTCCACCTTGTATTCTCTTCCCCGCCTTCAAATCACTCTCAAAAGACCCCTCAATTTCTTTAACTGTGGAACATGACTCAAATTTTCCAGATTTTGTTTTTAAGAGCCATCATCGATAATAATTTTCCCAAAGTTCTGCACAATTACATTAAAAAAAAAGTGTGCTTAAATAGTCCAATCAGTGCATAATTTTGAGAGTGCCGAATGGCCTGCCCCCCCCCCCCCCCCCCCCTCCACCAGCTAAGGTAAGAAAAGCCGATTGCACAGAATATGCCGTGTAGAACTAAGAGCTTTTGACGTGACTGTTCAATGCACAGGGTTCTAAGCAGACGGAACCTGCCTCCAACTAGTGATGTGATACAGGTTCTTTAAATTCTAATCACATCTGCTAGCAACCTTTTCTCGACTGATCTGCAACCTTTCCCCATTTCTTCTCCTCCAGGCAGCGGCCTCTCACCTCATTAGAAGTTCATATGGCAGCAAGTGGATCAGGGCCGTGACACAGCAACGCCACGGAGTTCTTTGGACAAATATTCTGGGGTTATGTACACAGCAAACAAGCTCATTATGTTTTCTATTCCAAATCCAAGCAGACGCTTATTGAGACGTGCCACCTGATATAAACAGCCTCTCAAGTAATGGATCACAAGCCTTTGTCATTTGTGAGCCACTGTTAACCTGACACATAGATATTTATCAGATCAGCTCTCTGGTTACCGCTGATCCTTTATTCACTCCCTGCATCTAAATGGCCTCTAATTATCTCTCAAGTAATCTCCCGAACAATCTCATAACCACAAGCGGCACGGGGACAAGTCTGATTAAAAATAAAGGGAAGCCACATCAGAAAAGAATCAATTGGGAAAGAATCAATTTTCACCAGTTCCGACACAGAAACAAACGTAAAACAAGGAAGGCTTTAACAGAAGGATATACCTAACAATATGTGCTGCAAACATCAGCTTCTGCTTTTAGATTATTCTTTGTTTGGGGCGGTGGGGGTAGCAGAGTTTCCTCTTTAATTAAGGAGCTGAGAGTGGGCAAAGCAAGATTTTGTTCCTGAGGGATTTCCAATATAGCATCCAATTCTCTGGGCAATAGCGAGCAATGGCCCAGCCGTCGCCTGCAAGTATTTCCGACATCCATCAAAAGTAATTAAGGCTCGATGGCTTTATCTTTCAATGGCCTACATGTATAACATCCTGTACATTCAAACACGATTGGACACTCTCAAAGAAAAACACTGCTCCCCCAAAAGACACATTCGGTGTTTAATGCTCAAATATTCAGCAGTCCTTTCTCTTCCCTCAGTGCAGGGCTAGGGTTCCACAGGTAGACAAAATTCTCCAGCACCTCACCCAAGTGACCGCGTGTGAGAAAGACAATGAGAGAGGCGAGGCAGCCGGGGCTATCACAACCCAGCCAGGTCCTGTTCTCACTCAGTGTCCACTTAGATGCCCTTCCAGTAGGTGAGGGGGTCATCACTGGAGAGTGCTCATGTTTTGGTCTGTTTGACACTGAAGGTACAATAATATATAGAATAATATTTCTTGCATTTGATGTAGCGCTTTTCACATCTTATCGACGTCTCAAAGCATTTCACAGAATATACTATAAAGTTAATTGACTATTTTTGTGGGCGAAATGAGGCAGCCGATTGCACACAGCAGTGTCCCACAAACAGTTGTGGATTGAAATGACCAATTTTATTATTGTGTTTTTTGGGGGGTTTCGCCCTGATCTGCCTGGATTCGAACACAATGTAAGGTTAGTGCTCTAACCTCTGAGCTACAGGAGCTCCACTCTGTGGATAAATTCTTGAGGAGTATTACCCAATACAATAAATAAAAACTTACATTTGTAAAGTGCCTCACATGTTGGGAGGACATCCCAATACACTGAACAGTTAGGGATTAAGTGGAGGAGTTGGGATCGGGGAGGGTGGAGGGCAGAGAGGGTGCCCAAAGACACTGTCAAAAAGGAGAATTTTGCGGCATTTAAAGGAGGCAAGGAAGGGAGCAAGGCAAATGGAATGTGGGATGGGAAGAATTCCACAGGGTGGAGCAGAGAGGCTGAACACCCAACCACCAATGGTGGGTGGGATGGGCAGGGGACATAGAGCAGGCCGGAGCCTCCTCAGCGGAGAAGAGGACAGGTTGATAAGGTATTAGTAGGTCAGAGAGGTAGGAGGGAACAAAGCCGTGGAGGACGTTGAAAGTGAGGACGAGGATTTTGAACTTGATCCGCTGAGGGATGGCGAGCCAGTGGCGAGGGTGGGTGTGATGGAGTCACGGAGCATGGTGCAGGAGAGGACACGAGCTGCAGAGTTCTGGATGATCTACAGCTTGTGGAGGGAAGAGTTGGGGAAGCCGACAAGGAGGGAGTTAGGATAGTCGAACTTAGATATAATGAAAGCATATACGAGGGTTTTAGCCGCCTTAGTGATGAGGCAGAGCAGGTCATGATATGGATGTGGGGGAGAAAGGACAGTTGAGGGTTAAACAAGATGCCCAGGTTCCTGACTGGCTTGGTGAGGTGGATTTTGCATCCGTGGATGCTGATGCTGCCAGTTCCATGAAGTATGGAGGCGCTATCATGAGCCAATCAAGAGAGCTCAGACTTGCTGACGTTCCAACTGTAGAAAGTTGGCTCTCATCCAGGACTTGATGTCTGAATGCCAGTCAGACATCAGTGGTCCTCGAGTCGAGGTGGAGGCAGAAAAAGAAGTGATTCTCACCATATTGCAAAAAAAACTTGTTAACACAACAGAAAGGTTCTCAATTTGATGTTGCAGCCAATTTCCCTTCTGTTAATGGCTTCCAAGAAATAACAGTTTTTCTCTCTTGCCATTGGAGGAATGGATTCTCTGATACTGTAATGCATCAAAATAACTTCAGAGGATGGTGAACAAAAACACAATGTGCTCATTCCCTCCTCACCCTTTGTGCACATCCTCTCACTCTCTGAAACGCTCTGAAACGTTTTTCCTCAAATTTATTGTTGATCCAAACTTCCCCCTCTTGTTCCTGCCAAGTTTCATCACCATCACATGCACTCACCCTCCTCCTTACGGACCCGGTTTCCCATTTGTACTCATTTGTTCCCAATGGCCTCACGTCGGTGGAAGATCTCACTTCCGATACCCTTCTCTTTCTCATACATCCCAATGCCTTCCAAATCTCAGCCTGGGACATCCTCCTGATGTGAAAGGCGCTATACAAATGCAATTTGTTGTGGCTCTTGTATTCTTTGTTATAATAATCCTTCCATTCGATATAAAGCCTCACACGTCAGGGATAAATCCCAAAGTGCTTCACGGGATTAACTGCAAAGTTTAGTGACCGTATATTTTATTAGGACAAACATGATGGTTCATAGACCTAATGACATGCGACTTAACCTTCCTACAACCTTCCAACTGAGAGCCGAGAGTGCTATCAACTGCGGCAGGCTGGCTCACCGGCTTATCAACCTTGGTGACAGTAACACAACACAAGCTTTGGCTGCAGATTCTCACCCCATTACACAAAAAAAGACTTGTTAAACACAGACCTTCGAAAAGCCAAATTCATCCACATGTTAATTCCTGGTGCATAGATCTAAGAATATAATCACCCAGAATTACCTGGGGCAATTACTTGAAGATTAATGATGTTTCAAAAAGGAAGATGGGAGCACAGGTAGCAATGAAGAAAAAAAAAGAACGTGGTATTTATCGAAAAATACGTGAACTGCAGCCAGGCTGTACAGATGCATTGCTCACCTCTCCTTGTTTACTCCGCTCTGTCCACTTATATACACACACATAGAGGCTGACATCTTTTTTTTAATTTATTTTTTATTTAATTTTTTTTTATATCCGGCACAAAAGGAGGCCATTTGGCCCATCTAGTCTGTGCCGGCTCTTTGAACGGAGCAAATCAATCTCACTGCCAGCTCTCTCCCCATAATCTAACAGACCTGCTCTTCCTAAATAAAGATCTAGTTCGCTTCTAAAAGCTGTTATGGAATCTGCCTCCATCATCTTTTCAGGCAATGCATTCCAGATTCGAACAACCCGCTGAGTGAAAAGATTTCTCCTCAGCTCCCCTCTGCTTCGTTTTGAAACTATTTTAAATCTGTGACTACGAGTCACTGATTCGTCCACCAGTGGAAACAGTCTTTCCCTATTCACCCTGTCGAAACCTCTCATAATCTTATAAACCTCTATTAGGTCTCCTCTCAATCTTCTTTGTTCTAGAGAGAATAAGCCTAGTCTATCTAGCCTTTCCTTGTAGCTGAAGTCCCTCATTCCTGGTACCATCCTAGTAAATCTCCTCTGCACCCTTTCCAATGCCTTAATATCCTTCCTAAAGGGTGCTGACCAGAATTGCACACAGTACTCCAGCTGAAAAACAACAATTTGCATTTATAGAGCAACTCTGTCAGACAAGGTAGTGTCCTGGAACGCTTGGCAGTGGCTACATAAAGGAAGCTATTACAAAATGCATGGCATGACTTCTCGTTGAGGGGGAGGAAAGATCCCGATGTAGTTTCTCACAACTAAACCTCATCATGGTCATCATCAAAATTAAATGGCTGCCTTCTGTGCTGTAATACTCTATTTTCGTGTGTGGATGACATTGATGTCTGATGTGTTCAACTAGGTACAACTGGGTTGTGGAGTCCTGTAGCTCAGTGGTTAGAGCACTCGCCTTACAAGCGTGAGACCTGTGTTCGAATCCAGGCAGGTCAGGGCGAAACCTTGAATCAGTTTCCTTACCCCACACAACTAATAATAATCCCTCAAGAAAAACCCACAATAATAAAATTGGTCATTTCAATCCACGCCTCTTTGTGGGGACGCTGCTGTGTGCAATTAATTGGCTGTCACGTTTCGCCCACAAACATACATTCAATTCACTTTACAGTATATTCTGTGATGTGCTTTGAGACGTTAGAAGACATGAAAAGCGCTACGTCAAATGCAAGGATTATTAGTATTTCTATATTACAAAAGCTACCTAACCCTTTGCGCTCACAAGGCTGAATATGCCAAACGTCTCTGCACAGTACCAATAACAACTACAACAACAGGGATTCAGGAGTTAGCAGCAATTAGTGTCTAGCCATCCATGGTAATGTCCTTAATTCAGCGAGGCAAAATGTCAGTTTAGCTGCTGTAAAATGGGTGTGAAACGGACGGATGAGAGCTTAGCCATGCAAGAGGACACTAAATGGCACAGCACAGGTGGGCGCTGTTCCAAGATGAAACTGAAGCTACGTTTAAGATACAGACAAGTGGATGCCTGAATCTTGAGTGGCAGAATTATGGGGCTTTCTTTCGCTCATCCAAACAATAGGAACCGGAGATATGAATCTTTCAAATTGGTGGAATGGCAGCCACCACTGGAGGATGGAAGATCACCTATATTCAACACAACAGGTTCAGTACAGCCGTATTCCTATGACTACATGATAAACCCTGAATGTGTTTGTTCTACGTGCTGCCAAATAAATATACAAAACCCTATGTATATACTGTAATGACAAAGGAGCCTAACAAAGCATTGCAGCATCTAAAATATTTCTATATGTCAGCGGCTCAGTGCAAGTACGGGAAGATGTGTCACACGTTTCTATCTTGTGCAGATAACGAGATCTGAACTGCTGGTAGCTGGCAGCAGCATCTTGAACAGTGATGAAGCGGATCTAAGACCCATTTTGCTTTATGAGTTGCCCGATCTCTAGCATCTGCAGTACTTTGCCGTTTTGTGGCTTGGAAATTGAGTTGCAAATCGAAGAATTTGCCATCATTCTGTGCCAGTCTACATATTAAGCTAAAACGGTCTTGTAGGGCAAAGACCAGGTGAGATAATAATAATAATAATAATAATAAATACAAATATGGAAGAGCAAAGGGTTTTTTTGTTCCACCTCAAGCAGATCGTCCAGGCGGGTGGCGAAGACAAGGAGCGGATGCTGTGCGAGCTCGCGGACTTTGTTATTGTTGTTGATTTTATTTTTGTTGCTGTTGATTCATCTCCCCCCCCTTCCCCCTAACTTAACCCCCACTTTCTTCCCTCCCTCTCTTCCCCCCTTTCCCCCCCTTCTTTGTCTCTTTCTACACCCCCTCTCTACTTCCCTCTTTCCTTCCTCTCGCTCTTTCACCCCTACCCTCTTTATCCTCTTCCCTTCCTTTCCCCTCCCTCTCTTCCCCCCTTTCGTCCCTCTCTTCTTCCCTCCGCTCCCTTTTCCCCCATTCTCTCCCGCTCCCCCTTTTCCTCCCTCCCCTCCCTCTTCCCCCACTTTCTCCCCCCATTTCTCCCTGATTTTAACCCCCCTCACTTTCCCTCCTTCTCCCCTTACCCCTCTTTCTCCTCCCCATTTCCTTCCTGACTTACCCCCACCCCACCTTTCCCTCTCTCTCCCCCTACCCTCTTTCCCCCCCTTTCTCCCCTAACCCCACTTCCACGACTGTTTGTGGGACACTGCTTTGCGCAATTTGGCTGCCGTGTTTCGCCCACAAATACACAGTCAATTCTCCTAATCTCCTTCCCCCAATCCTTTGCCCCCTTTTCTGGTTTTCCTGACTTGACTGTTCAGGGTCTTGGGATGTCCTCCCGACGTGAAAGGCGCTATACAATATAAATGTAATTTTGCTGTTGTTGTTGTTGGCACGAATAGAGCTGGAAGAGATAATAATAATAATAATCCTTACATTTGATATTGCACCTTATCGCATCTTTGAGACATCTCAAAATGCTTCACAGAATATGTTCTAAAGTATATTTTGTGGGTGGATTTCGAACCCTAGATGTTGCTGCAGATAGCTTTGCGTCCAGTGCCTCTCGGCTTACCTCGAAACAGTAATCCTGCCCCAAGATGCTGCTGTGTACAGGCTTGATCATGACCTGCTCCTCCATGCTGAGATCTAGTGCCTCCACAGCACTACTGGGACTGAGCAATGACTCGTGAGAACGTGATTCTTTCAACCTCGGCATTAGATGTGATCTGTAAGAAAACAAACAGAAAGAGAGGGAGTCAGGAACGCTAAAGAACATGGGGCTTGTTTCCACACAGCAACTCACTAGATGAGTAGAAATGTAGTGATTAATTGCTCAACTGGCTTTCAATCCAGTTTACAAACCGCCAATCCAGTTTACTCTTCTCTCAAAGCTATGCTGAGGTACCGATCCCTATCACTGTTTAAATTAATTAATCTCAGCCAAATTGCCACAGGGCGAGGGGGAAACAGGCCATTTTTCCCATCAAGTCTGTGCTGGTGTTTTTCTCCACATGAGCCATCGAGTGGATGTACTGTACCACTCTCCTGCTTGTTCCAAGCAAAATGATAACAACAACTTGCTTTTACATCATGTCCCTCAAACAGGGTAGGGTCCCAGAGCACTCTGATGCTCTTTAACGCTCCATGTTTTCAAGCAAAAGACAATGAGACGTGCATCATTTGTAGCTCTCTGGGTAAGCTGCAATCCACACAGGCCTCGCTGGCCTTCCGTCATCACTCAGCCGCAGTGAGCTCTACAGATGTGGCCTCACTGCCAAAACCATGTGACCTTAATCACGAGCTTTACTGTCGAACCAAATCCCAGATACCTTGTGGTACTTGTGAAACGATTTGAATGAGAAATGAAGAGGGCTCATCTCTCAGTTCATAATAATTGCATTAATCCTGCCACTGCAACTCTAAAATCTGGGGCTGTTTTTAATAAGAAGAAGAATGATAATCCTTGCATTTGATACAGCGGTTTTAACACATCTTCGAGACGTCTCAAAGCGCTTCTCAGACTACACTGTAAAGTGAATTGACTGTCTATTTTGTGGGTGAAACATGACAGCCAATTGAGCACAGTGATGTCCACAACCCATCGTGGATTGAGTGACCAATTTGTTATTATTATTGATTGTGGCGAGGAGAACACTTGCTGACTGACTGTGGCTGAAATACTTGCCCACTTTCATTACGCTTTTCTCACCAAAACATTAATTTGATTAGTGAGGTTGTCTTGTTGAGCAAGATTAATGCTGTTAATGGGCAATGCCTGTCCGCTACAATTGAAGGGTAGCATTTTTCCACCCACGCAATAAAAAATCCCGAATGAATTAAGAGTTTCAGCCAATGGAGTGGGCAGCCAGTGGGCTTTCATGCCTTATAATTGACAGTCACTGGTACAAGAGTGGTACCAACCACACTCTTGTACAACGCAGTGCTGATCGTGAAAATATACAGCATTAATCAGTGTGCAGAGTCCCACGTCTCTACAGGATCAACATTGATATAACCCTTCACAGGGAGCAATAACAGGAGAAAGGAGAATTTTAAGGATGTTGACCAAAGAGAGAGAGGTTAAGAGGGTATTGAAGATAGGGAGAGAGAAGCTGATGCATTTTGGGGAAAGAGAGGGGTCATAGAGGCTTAAAAGGCTTGGCCACTGATGATGTGATAGATGGATTGAGCTGTAGAAATGATATAGGCAAAGAATTTTGGTGGTAGAAATAGAGCTGGTGGAGATAATAATCCTTGCTTTTGATATTCAATCTTATTACATCTTAGAGACGTCTCAAAGCCCTTCACACAATATACTGTAAAGTGAATTGACTGTGTGTTTTGTGGGTGAAACCCAGCAGCCAATTGTGCAAAGCAGATGATTCACAAACAATCAGTGACTGAATTACTGTATTAAGATTATTATTGTTTTAAGGATTATTATCCCAGGAAAAGCGATCCACAAATCAACTAATAACCGGGTTCCAACTTAATGTGAAGTAAACAGAGGTTTGTGGATTTAGGAAACTTGCTCCAGTTTCACCCACCCTGGGAATTGTACCCGGATCCTCTCGCTTACAAGGTAAGCTCGCTAACCACTAAGACACAGGACTTAAAAACCAATGTGGTGGTGGTGGGGGGAGTGGAAACTAGTGGACTGATATCAAAAGAAAAGTAAACATTTTTTTTTAAGAAAGCAGAAATTCTGTAATGAGTCACGCTTCAAAGAATAGCCGATTTGCTCTTTCTACACCAGACCTGTCATCGTCTCTGCAACTACCTCATTTACATCCACTCTGACCTTTTTGAAAAATGAAATCCCAGTCATTTTTCAAAAATAATAATGCCACCAAAAAGGTTACTGCCTAAGTGAGGCTGCTACTTTGTCAGCTTCTGCTCAGTTTGTAGCACTCTTCTTGTGGGTCAGAGGTTGTGGGTTCAAGTTTCACGTTGGCATTTGAGTTTATGGTACAGGCCAACACTCGACAACATATTGCATTTATACATTGTGCATTTCACATCAGCGGCAGCAGGCCAGTGCATTACCTGGGCTACCCTGCAAGATACCATGCCTGGCATTGGAAGGTAGGAATCTTAATTGATTCTCTGCAGTGGTTTCGGGAGCAAGGTGTGTCTACAATACTCTCTCTGAGCCTGACTTATCAGCAGGAGGTACTACAACTACAACAACACTGTAAGTTGCGGTGTCTCAGAGCGCTTAAACAGAGCAGTCATTGGGCAGGGATTCTTCAAACTTGGCTACCAATAATCAAGCAAGCCATAGGAAACTTGCCGGTGATAAATGGGATGGTTTAGCTCGTATGCATGCTCTGCATGCATACATGCTCTGAGGTTCCCAAATTTGGGCATTTGCCTGCCCAAACATAAACTGTCAGGTAAATCGGGGGAGTTCTTCTGAGGACAGGGTGCACATTACATGTTGAACAAATGGAAACCATATTTATGTAGAACTTTCAGTAGTTTAGTTTGGGGATCCTAAAAAATAAATAATAATAATAATAATAATTTGGTTATTTACCCCATGACACTGCCATGTTGAAGATGTGAAGAGGCGCTGCATCAAATACAAGGATTATTATTATTATTAAGTACGATAAGGGTTTCCACTATTCTGAGATACCTTGCTGATTAAAATAAATGCACATTTTCAATCTATGTTGGTTAAAGCTCAATCCTATGCACAAGGTTACCAGACACATCAGATTAAAAAGAACGCAGAAAGAAACAGGGAAAGCGATTTGCTGCTGCTTCTTCCACACGCAAGAGAGGGTGGCAGTGCAAAGGACAAAGCTGAAAAAGATTTCTCGTTGACAGAGAGCCAAGTCTGAAGTCATTATTCTAAATCAGAACGCAATGACTTTAACTGGCAGGTTTTGCAACCCACGGTTAGATATTGAAAGATCGTATTTGTAAACAATGACAAGTTTCATCAACTCCCAGTAACACTCCCAATATTGATTTATTCACTGTACACCCAACAACAGCAGGATGTGTGCAGGTGATCTTGGAGACACACGCAACACACTCGGAGAGCAAAGTGTTTAAAGTAAGAATAGTAAAAAAAATTAATAATGATGATCCTTGCATATGATATAGTGCCTTATTACATCGTTGAGATGTCCCCAAAAAATCACAAGATATAGTGTAAAGTGAATTGACTGAGCATTTTATGGGCAAAACTCAGCAGCCAGTTGCGCTTAGCAGTGTCCTACAAGGAGTCATGGACTTGTCGGGGATTTTAAGAGATTGTGGAGTCCTGTAGCTCAGTGGTTAGAGCACTCGCCTTACAAGCGTGAGACCTGTGTTTCGAATCCAGGCAAGTCAGGATGAATCCCTGCGCATGTTTCCTTAGCTCACATGCCTAATAATAATCCGTCAAAAAAGAACCTATAATAAATTGGTCATTTCAATCCCCAACTGTTTGCAGGCCGCTGCTGTGCCCGCTTTTCGCCCACAAATATACAGTCAATTCACTTTACAGTAAATTCTGTGAAGCGCTTTGAGACGCCTGGAAGATGTGAAAAGCGAGATATCAAATGCAAGGAATATTATTATTATTATTACCCCCGGAAAGCAATCGACCGATTGACTAACAACTGGGTTCCTACTTGCTGCTAGGTAAACAGAGGCGTGTGGACAAAAGAAACTTGCCTAGAAGGTTCAACCCGGTTCCTCTCGCTTTGCGAGGCGAATGAGATCACCACTATGCTGCGGGACTGTTTTTAAAATGTGATACTGTTCTGAAAGCAGAAGTGCCGGGCTGTACAGTACAGTACAGTACTCACATAAACAGCAGCACCAGACGCCAGCTTCTGCCTGGAGGCCAAACGATAATCTGGAAAAGCACAACTCTGCCCGTGAGAGCCCATTGCTTCTAACCAAGGCCTGAATGATAAGCGTAGAGCAGCCAGGAAGTAAAACCAACATTCCCTCTGCTCCAGCTCCCATACATGGACAGCAAAAAAGACAGGCAAAGAAGGAAAGCATTCAGCTGGCAACCCAGTGCACCCGGTTCCAATTGGCTGCTCCACAGTCTAGCAGGCGGTGCTAGTCAATGCAAACACTAACATTTGCTCAGTTACCAGAATGTGCTGCGTTCGCCTGACCTGAATCTTTCCTGTTTTTTTTTGCCTGGAAAGGAAACCGGACCAGTTTGAAGTCCCCAAAGAATAAGGAATCCTCTCGAAAAATAAATAATTTCTACCAGATCTAATCGCCTTTCCCTGGAACTCAATCTGATTTACAGTCCAACCCTTTAATGTATAACAGAAACATACGAAAGGCGACATCAAACGCACTGTGCTCACCACAGGCATGTTGAATTAGTGATATACCATCACGCTCGGAGGTTACAGCCCATAATCCGAGGCTGTGCCTGAGACACAATACTGCAAAGTTTGCAAGTTTTAAACTTGATTTGTTTGTGAGAGATTCATATAAGTGGTTTCAATTTCCCAAACTGCAGATTCACCGTATTCCACTGGTCATGCTTGAGGAGAGAGCACACACAGAAAATAATAATATTAAAATAATAACAACCCAGTTGTTAAGACGATTGGCAGATCGCTTTTCCTGGTGGTGGTGGGAGGGTAACAATCTCGTTAAAACATATATATTACGTATATAATATATCTAATAATTTGGTCAATCCATCCATGACAGTTTGTGGGACACTGCTGTGTGTAATTGGCTGCTATGTTTCGCTCACAAAATATAGTCAATTTGTTTTACATTATATTCTCGAAGACTTGATAACGATCAGCAAACCACTTCCCAAAAGGTGACAAGAAAGCAATACAAACATTTAACTAAACATTTAATGGAAATCTCAGGAGGGATCTTCAACTGAAACGGGAGGCCTTAGCTAAAGTCAGGGTTCGCAAGGCGGGAAAGTGGTTTAAGAAAGCAATGCTATCCTGTGTTTGACAATATTTTAATATTTCCAATTTGTCCTCTTTAGCACAACAGCCAAGTCTACTAATCACCGAAACTTCCATTCAAGCCAGCTGCTATTCTGTATGACTCGCCTTCATAGCCATGGCTCTAATCACTGCAAAACACTACTCCAATATATAGTGTGGCTACTGTGCCATTGATTTTGCGCAACAGGTTTTTAGTAAAACTGATCTGGATTAAATTACAGATAACTGATGCTTCCAGACTGTGACTCTGCTCAGCAATTAACCCTGCTCCCTCAGCTCTACAATCAGTACTTTATTCTCATACTCTAAATCAATAGGAAAAGCATTTCAAATGCCCGAAAATCACACTGATACACTGTGAATGTGAACCAGTGGGCCGCACTTTTGCATCATGTAGCAACTGCAATGTTAATCAGACCTTTAAGGGTTAAATGAGTGATTGCTAATTTCAACAAAACGATTAATCCTTTATGAAATGGGTTAATCCCAGCTATGAGGAGAGAAGTCCCTGAAACGCCTTTGTTTACCTAGCAGTAGGCTTGTTAGTCGATTTGCGGATCGCTTTTCCGGCAGTAATAATTCCTTCCCCCCAAAAATAATAATTTGGTCACTCAATCCATGACTGTTTGTGAGACACTGTGATGCGCAACTGGCTGACATGTTTTGCCCACAAGATACACAGTCACTCCACTTTGAAATGAAGCACTTTGAAATGACTTGAAAACGCGATAAGGCGCTGTGTCAAATGCAAGGATTATTATTATTATTAATTCGCCTTCAAGAGTTCATTCCAAATTGCAGGCGCCAAAGGGTTAATAATTTACCCCAGCAAACCTGACCTAGATTACAGCAACTGGCAACCACAAAATTACATTTGTATCGCTCCGTTCACAGGAAGACACCCCAAGGCACTGGATTAAAGAGCGAGCGAAGGATGCCAGGCTGTGACACACGTACAAACAATGAGGGACCGTCACTCCCCATCATTATTCAACCAGCCAGCGCGGTGACTTTGACACTGCGGCGAGAGATTAATAATGATGAATATACGGTTACGTAACCATCGACTTACAACAACAACAACATGACATTTATAGGGCATCGGGAGGACGTCCCAAGGCGCTGAACAGTCAGAGGTCGGGACCCAAGCACGGGGGAGGAGCAGGGGAGGGGGGGGAGGGTTTAAAGCTAAGACATCAAACTGACACAACAATCATCCACCATTAACTGCAACCATTTTGATGATTATCAGCCTCCAATCCTCAGCACCCTCAGGGTTTCTTGCTATTAAAAGCCAGATGTGCTTGAACTTCAGCGGGGTATGGGCACTCCTCTTTCAACTCTGCATTGTGATTCCTAAAGACTACTGTGCCCCATCACGAGGCAAGAGGGGAGAACGAGATGGAGCCTGGTAGCTCCCAGGTATCCACTGGTGAGGGCTTTACTACTAATACTACTACTAATAATAATCCTTGCATTTGATATAGCGCTTTTCACATTTTATCGACGTCTCAAAGCGCTTCACAGAATATACTGTAAATTGAACTGACTCAGTATTTGTTGGCAAAAAGCCTATAGATGTGCAGGAGCACTGCGGTGTGTGACTGGGTATAAGATAATATTACTTAATATTTTGTTCTCTTTCATTTTGTGTCCCTGTTATTGATGGCTGAGCAGATTATGTGTAAAATACTGCGTTCTATTAGATGTTTGAAGAGGCAGATGATGTTTGGCCGATGACATGATTATTGCTCTTTCACAAGCGAGGAAGTCCGGTAACTCAGATGCCAGAGGCACTAAGTGGTTTATGGTGGACATTCAGTCGGTTGGCCGTGATATTGAGAGAATGACCTTGCATTCTCGGGCAGCCTGTGTCAATCGTCAGATGGTTAAGAGCAAGGCAGGCATGTGCCAGCGTTACATCTCCTCATGCTAGTTAGGAACAGAAGCGGTCCATACCATTATAATAATAATTCTTTGATACAGCACTTTTCACGTCTTCTGGATGTCTCAAAGTGTTTCACAGAATACACTGTAAAGTTAATTGACCCTCTATTTGTGGGCGAAACGTGGCGAAAAGATCATGGCTGACCTGTACCTCAAGTCCAATTACCTGCCGTTGCCCAGTGTCCCTTAATAGCCTGATCTAAAAAATGTCTATCCACCTCAATCTTGAAGATGTAAATGGATCCAGCATCCCAGCCTTTGGGTGAAAAACTGCCTCCTGATTTCACACCAAAATGGTCTAGATATAATTTTAAGATTACTGTACGCCACTTTGTTGTGGATTCCTCCTCCAGAGGAAATAACAGATTGGAATTGAAAGGATTAGCCATGATCTAATTAAATGGAAAAACAGGCTTGAAGGGCTGAATGGCCTCCTCTTGTTCCTGTGTTCCTATAAGCTATTTATTGAGCTGTAAAAATATTCTGACTCATACATAATACAAACAAAACAGATGGATGGTGGAAAACAGGAGGCTTTAAGCACTAGATTTCTGGGAATTGTTTGTCGTGAATCTTTGACTCAAGTCTGGTAACAGGGTGTTTGGCAGAACATGGAAGGAAGCCTGGCATTACATTACTTATCACGTACACTGCAGCTCAAAGTGTCTACCTCACTGTTTTGGGAGTAAAGTAGGGAGGTGGACATTTAAAAAAAAACTTACACATTTATTATCACATTTACAGCAATTTACACATTAAATGAAAGCTGATTTTATTCCTGATAGCGCCAATCCAGTTGACTGATTACAAAGCAGAAATTTAAATCATCCTGGTCACAGGAGCTGCACTGTGACCCTGAGGCAGGGGCTCAAAGTGATGTCTCGACGTGGGAAAAACCCAGTGACATATTGCAACCGACTGCTTTCATTAAATATGAACAAAAGAATATAATAATAATCCTTGCATTTGACACAGCGCTTTATCACGTGTTCGAGACATCTCAAAGCACTTCACAGAATACCCCAAAACGTGAATTGACTGCATTTTGTGGGCGAAATGCGCACTACTCACAATTGTGCACAGATGTGTCCCACAAACAGTCATGGATTGAGTGATCCAATTTTTTTTAAATACAATAGAAGAGAAAGTAGGAAGCCCAATGTGCCCAAGAAGCTGCTTTCACCAGAGAGCCATTTGGTTAATCTCCTGAGGAATCACTGGTGTCCTTAATCTCAATCTGTTTCCCATCTCTGTTACCAACCCCTGGCCAGCAATCTTGACATTGAAGGCAACTAAATCGCAACAATGAACTGTAGGTATCACACCACAGTCAGGCGCGTGAATCGACTCCGCTCTCTGTAAGCCACTTTATTCTTCAGAGCAGATCATCCATGGCTGACAAACTACAAACTGAGTTTGAAGGTTATTGTGCAAGAGAACAACACTTTGCTGGAGTGAATGCTGCATTGAATTGATGTGGGGAATTTAGATATTTTGCCTCTAAAATCAATAGTTTACTTTGCTTGAAAAATAATCAGAAGGTGAACTGCTAAGAATTCGCTGTGGTTTTTAAATTGGAGTTTAATTAAATTTAATTGACACACTCCTGTAGCCCTCACAAGGTCAGGGGCAGGAAAGCAGAACCAATCTCACAGAATTCTTCTCCGTACCCACATGGCGTTGGCCGTAGAATATTCAATGAGATCAACACTCCAACATCAGGTATTCCTAACCACTCCGGCATTTTAATCAACTTGCAAAGCAACCGCCAATCTTCTGGGTCAATAATTGTCTGCAGCAAGGCTGAACTAAAACAAACTTTTTCCACCAAGAAAAGTCTTTGCAGGCAAATCAAACAGCAATGGAGGTGTGTGTGCGTGTGTATAGGGGTGTTAATTGGTTTTCCTTCTAGCTTCTTAAACTGCTACCTGCTAAGCACTCGCAAACAGGCAGTGGGAGCTTTCTTGCAAAAAGTGTCATTCGCTCACCCGATTTGGAGAATTCTAAATGCCACTTTAATTCACTCCAGCACCTTTCATGCAAGGAAACAGCTAAAGAGCTTTTCAAGGATACTGTGGAAACCAAAGGAATATGAAAAACTGCGGGTGGGAAGAAGATGATTGGTGAAAAGGCAGGTTTTCAAAAATATTTTCTGAGGGCAGGGAGAGAAAGTGTAAGCGGGAGGAATGTAGTAAATGATAATCATCCTTGCATTTAATAGCACATCATCACATTGAAGTTTCAATGCCCCTCACAGTGGTTTCTGTAAAGTGCACCTCCAACAATGTAGCATTCGAAAATCCCGCTGTGGGGCTTGCACCCTCAAAGTGGTGTGCGGGAGAGGGCGTATGGACATAATGGAAGCAAAAAGATCTAGTGGCTGGAAGCACTACTCACATTTGTCCAGGTAATTTCCATCCCTTAAGAATTTCCAGTATAAATGCTTAAAATGCAGAAATAGCAACAACTTATTTCAGAGTAGAAACTCCCACCTTTTGGCCTTGGGGTTTGTGGAGGCTATGAGTAGGTGGTTGGAACTAGACTAGTGTTAAGTGGCTGGTGCAAATCTCCTTGTGCATTGGAACTGTAAATTAAAAGCTACTACATGTAATTACATAAAATGTCTTCAGTGTATAAAGCGTGACACTCAAGCCTCCCTCCATAACCCTGGTAATGTCCTGGTGAATCTACACTGCACCTTGTCTCTAACTTTTATACATTTCCTATAATGAATGTCCAAAACTGGAGGCATTACTGTACTCGAGCTGTGGCCTGATCAATGTACTGTACAGGTTCAATATTTTTCCCAGGCTACAAAATACCCTGTATAGTTATCCCTGTAAAGTACTTTGAGACATCCTCCTGACATGAAAGGCGATGTATCAAATCTAAGGATTATTATTAATACTCTGAAACCAAGGAATCCATTTTGCCTTTTTATGGTTTATCAACCTGCTGCCTGCCTTTAAAGACCCGTCTGCTGGTAAATGGTCCCAGAATCCATTTAAAACCCTCAAATGTGTATTACTTCACAAAACTGCAAGTGCTCTTATCTGCCCACTCCTCAAGTCTTTCCCAATCTTAATAATATTTGTAAATTCTAATTAAGAATCAACAAATGTTGATATTGTTCCCTCAGTTCCCAAGTCCAGATCTTTAATTCTATTGCAAGAGCAGCCTCACCACAGACCACTGTGGCACACCACTCACTACATCTGCCTACCAAAGCACTTCTTTGGGTCAGTTTAAAATGCAACTTGTACACCAGAGCTCATTTCTGTTGCTTTACCTAAGGTGTTTTAAACTATTATAGGTCCCTACAAAACACAGCAAGCTGAAAATCTACTTAAAATGTACAGCTGCTTAGCCTTGCGCACAGACAGCAATAATGCCACAACTGTGTCCAACTGCATAACATCACCAATAAACACACTTTAACTGTGTAAAGCCAGGCATGTCAATATCATTAAGGCATATAATGATGCAGAACTGCTAAGATAAATTAATGACCTTTGGTGAAGATCTAGTTATCATTCGGAGACCTTCAGTACAGTTTCCTCGCACATCAATAGGCTGAGTATTGGGAGAATAAATACTCTAAGCTTAGGGAGTTGAGAGTCAGCCTCAAGAACCAATGTAACTGTGGTATCATCATTATTAATTTAAAATATCTGTTTCTCTCCACTCTCTCTGTGTTGTCTCTATGCAAAATATGTTTTTTTTGTATAGAATGTGAACTAACGGAAAGCAGGGAACGTGGCTCCAACAAGCAGCTCCTGTGGCTTAGTGGTTAGAGCACTTGTCTTGCAAGCTGGGGAGACCAAGCTGGGGAGACCTGTGTTCGAATCCAGGCAGGTCAGGGCGAAACCTTGGGCAAGTTTCCTTACTCCACACGCCTAATAATCTGTCCAAAAAACCACAATGATAAAATTGGTCATTTCAATCCACGACTGTTTGTGGGGACGCTGCTGTGCGCAATTGGCTGCTGCGATTCGCTCACAAATATAGTCAATTCACTTCACAGTATATTCTGTGAAACACTTTGGGATCTCGATAAGATGTGAAAAACCCTATATCAAATGCAAGGATTATTATTATACATCCACAAGCTGCCAGAATATGAAATGTGTTGGGACTGAATATCCTCTAATTCACATCCAAACCATACAGTTTGTCCAGCAATGAGCATCAATTATTTAAAGGATGTTTAGAAGTGCGTGTAACACAGAGCCCAGAAATCAGCTTCCACACACCCACGCACGCACGCACGCAGACAGACAGACAGACAGACAGGCGTCCCATAGTGCCCCTTCTCACAGCGAGTGGTCCACAGCGCAGCACTAATGTTAACTTAGTGAAAAATGGACATGAAAGTAATTGAGCCCATGGGTTGTACAATAATAAATGCTTCCTTGCATCGCCTGTATCTTGGTCCAAACTCATGGTTGGAATTGAAGTGTGTATGTGCCAAATGCTGGTGTGGACACAGGGAAGACAAATGAAACACACTGACTGGTGCCGAGTCCAGTTGCAATGGTCCACTTTGATACCTCATTTCGACCGTGTGTTCGGGTCACCCTCCTACCCCTACTCTCTACATTTGCTGGTCCCAACCCCAGCTCGGGTGGGGATCCCTGACTGGCCAGTGCTTTGGGACGTCCTCCTGACATGGAAGGCGCTATCCAAATTTGTTGTGGATGTTCAGTGACACCATGACACATAACCACTGTTATTTCACTGCATCACTAACATACAATTCTGTCACGCAAAAGTGCCCCTGTAGAGGCACTGGCTTTATACCCTACAGATCAATATGTAAATGTGATGGAACAGAAATTCACCCAAAGTGGACTATTCATGAAACAAGATGTTACTGTTTTCTTTCTCTCTTCACCATTCAAAGATCCGTTTTTTCCGGATTGTTTCTCCTGCACAACATCATCACATCTCCAGATTGACTCGGGAGCCAGCAGCCCTGCTTGAAAGCTTTGTGGCTTGTGAAGCCCAGCTAATATTTAACCATCTCCAAGAGGCCTTTCAAGTATTTAATGCACACAGGAAAATAATGAAACAATCCTAAAAAAAATCACGCTGCATAAATCAAATTAGGAGAAAGGTATTTGCAGAATAATTTTACATAATGCAACCAGATGTCATAGTTAATGTAGAAGCAAATATCCAACATGTCAGTACTTTGCATTCAAAAATAAATCTCTTCAAACAGGTGAAAAAATAGTGTGGTTCACTTTGCCTTTATATTCCCCAAAGAACATTATCTGTTATATCCGGTCTGCTTCTCCTGCGGATGCTTCACACAGGTTTATTAAATTAACTCTTCCTCCTCACCTGCACTTAGTGAATCTATTTATATTATACATACACACACACACACACATAATATATTAATACCTGTATGGTCCCTGATGTATATGTAGGCACCACAGAACCATTACACTCCAGAAACTAAATGGCAAAGATGAGGCTTTCGATGACTGGGAAAGCAGATGTCCTTTGTCCTCTCTTGGCCATCTGGTGTCTAGATAATAGCAGTTTTTAAATACAAAATCAATCCACACGCCCACCACTAGTTTGCATGGCATTGGAGTCCAACGTTCTCTGGGCAGTCACAGAATAATAATAATATTCCTTGCATTTGATATAGCATCCTATCACATCTTCGAGACGTCTCAAAGCGTTTCACAGAATATATTGCAAAGTGAATTGACTATGTATTTTTGAGGGCGAAACTTGGCAGCCAATTGCACACAGCAACGACCCACAAATAGTCATGGATTGAGAAATAAAATTAGTATTTTTTTTTAACGATTATTACCTTCAGGAAAAAGATCCACCATTCGACTAACAACTGGGTTCCTACTTACTGCTGGGTGAAGAGGCTTGTTGAGTAAGAAAATTGCCCATCGTTTGACTCTATCGGGAATCAAACTCAGATCCTCTTGCTTGCGGGGCGAGTGCTCTAACCCCTAAGGTACAGGATTGATACTCCCCTCGCTCTGCCCTCTGCTCTGTCTACCCCCAGTTGATAATAAGGATATTTTGAAATTCTGGCCAGAAGAAGTAGAATGAATTCCCACCATGTCTCCACTCTCTGAGGACACTTGGTTGTAGTGTAGTCTGCCCCTGGCTATTCTAGCACACAGGACTCAATACAGAAACCTGAATAGGAACTTTGGCTTTTCCAAGCCAAATGATTTGCTGTGGGTTCAGTGCAGCCAATACCTTTGTGCCATTATTTGTATTTCACAAACCAAGATGGATGGGTCTGGGTGAGAGATGCAGCAATATTCAAGGCAGCTCTGCTCTGTCATAACTCCAAGTGAAATTATTATATTTACTTCAATTAATTTGACCAGCAGGTGGTCACTGTGGATCTTTGAACAATAAAGTACAGGATTAGTTTATATAATTTATATCAGTCTTTGGAGAGAGCAGGATTTCATCTGGATTTTGTGCACCTTGGTTGTAAGAATTAAATTACTAATCAAATAGGCATTGATTTCAGTGTTATTGAAACTGCTTATGCTGCCCACACACTATTCAATCCATAACGACACACAGCATTGCAGTCAGCGACTATGCCTGCCTTCACCCCAATTTCATCCACAAAATATACAGTCAATTCCCATTTACTGTCTATCCTGTGAAGAGGTTTAGACGCCTCGAAGACATGATAAGGCGCTATAGCAAATGCAAGGATTATTACTATTAACTGCAAAACCTGCCATTTACCTCAGGTGTCATGAATACCAATTTAAATGTGACAACAGATTACTGGGCCTCCCAATAAACAGATATATTCATTGCCAATAAGGTGCTGGATTTATACAGCAACTTGATTTAAAAAGAATTCACAATATATTTTGACTGCATTAATTTGACAAGATAGGACTAGGATACTGGATTCTAATAATGGCAGGCTCTGAATTTCCCCAGATAAAGCACAATTTCATTACTCAGAAAATAAACAGTTGGTGGTCACCAACTCTCAACGGAAGTCAATGAATACATTTGAAAGTCTACAATAATCTTGCAAACAGTCCGAATTCTAAATCAAACATCAACAGTAAAGCTTCCTGGCACCTTCAACCTCTATGCTACAACAACAACAAATTTTATTTCCACAGCATCTTTCAGGTTGGGAGGATGTCCCAATGTACTGTACAGTCAGGGAATTGGACCAAAGCTAGGGATTGGGTTAAGGTGGGATGGAGGGCAGGGATAAAAGGGTGATTAAGCGCACGTTCAAAGAGGAGAGTGATGAATCAGATACCAAGATCATTCTGATGGTTTATCAGTCAACACTGGTATCATGCGGCAAAATAAACTGCTCATTTGGCAAATAATTAACAGCGACGTATTCTTGAAGCTTCATTACATTTCAGATGGTTTGTTGTTGAATTTCAAATCAGGCAAATTAGATATCTGCACTGCTCATTTTGAAAACAAAAGGTATAAAACACGAAGAGCAACAACTGTGTAAAGGGTCTCCACACTACACTGCACAATTTAATTTAATAATCCAGACACTTATTTTTTTAAAATCCTTGCATTTGATATCACGCCTTATTTGGAAAGTCTCAAAGTGCCTCACAGGATACACTATAAATTGAATCGATTGCAGATTTTTGCAGGCGAAACGCGGCAGCCAATTTCGCACAGCAGTGTCCCACAAACAATCTTTTTTTTCTTTCCAAATAAAATAAAAACTAAATAATGTAAGCAAGATTCTCCCAATAACTATTTCCACCTCAGTTGCAGTGTTTGGGGAAGGAGGAGGAAATCTTTCTGCCATGTGGAAGCCCTAGAGACTAGTCACCAGTCGTTTGCTGCATTAACCAGATGCTGTTCTGGTTTACTCGGTGGTGTAAAAAAGGTTCAAATGCTTTTCTCTTGTGTTCTAAACTCTCTGAACAACTTGAGAAGTGTTTGTTAAAAAGGCTAGCAAATGACTATTATCCTCTTACCAGGATGTTGTTTGGTGAATGGAGGATCACTTTTCCGGGAGAATAATTTATTGAAATTGAATAAAAATAATTTGGTCACTCAACCCACAACAGTCTGTGGGGACACTGCTGTGTGCAATTGGCTACCCCATTTTAACCACAAAATATAGTCAGTTCACTTTACTATATATCTTGTGAAGCGCTTAGAGATATCTTGAAGACATGATAAGGTGTGATATCAAATGCAAGGATTATTATGATGATGATGTTGGTAAATCGGTATACTGACAGGGCTGTATCCTAGAGGTGCCACAATAACACAGATTGCCATGTCAGTGAGATTATTTAAGCACATATGTATTTGATATTTAGTTAAAGGCAGGAGAAAAAAACCCAGCTGGTAACTTTATTGTTACTAATTACCTAAAGCTCATGGGTTCAATTAGGAAACTGGTAAACCCCAAACGCATCCACCTCATTCCTGGGAACTCCAGTCCCACCCGCTCCGTGAATTCACATGTGTCTAAGCACTGGCCATTAAAACACACAGAGTACAGAGCTACAACTACATGTTACAGTGTGGAATTAGGCCATTCAGCCCAACTAGTCCGTGCCAGCGTTTATACTGCACACGCGTTTCCTCCCCTCCTAATCCCCTCTACTCCCTTCAGCCTCACTTTGTAAAGACCTCTGAGGAGTTTGCCAAACTGTGTTGGAGAATGCCAAATGGCAGCCATACACCGTGGACAAACAAGCCAGTTCATTCTGGGACTAATAACACAACAAAGGAACAAAATACCATTCAGTTTACGTACATGTCGAGGCTCTTCAAACCATCTGATCAACATTGAGCTGTTAGTGCGGCGCGGGGTGGGGAAAAAAAAGTTAATTTCATTAGTAACTTGGTGAAAATAGCAGTGGTGTTCATCTCCAATACCGATGGGACTGGGCTGCGTAACAATGCAATTACTCTGTGCCAAGTACAAAATGCTGACTCCTTTAAACCATTCTTCTTGGCTTCTTTGAACTGAAAAGGCAGAGAATTAAAAATAGTTGAGCATATTGTTCAATTGGCACCCTTCTTAGAGGCATGTGAATGGAGGTCTGCTCTTACTGGAGCCAGGCAAGTGATTTGCCTATAGATGACGATAGCACACCCTCGGTTCATGAAACATTCACACTTCTGCCATGTTCAGTCTTTCACCACCTGCGACACAAACCAGTGGGATCCAGCCTGCCAGCAGCTCACATTAGTCCCAGCCAGACACCAGAAACTGCCCTGAGGGTAAACTTAAACTATAACGGCAGCCGCAGTAAGATGCTTTTACACTGTGGTTCCTGGTGGAACTGAGTCCCCGAAAGCTGACAGCAAAGCTTATCTGGCTTTCTCATCTCCGGAGACTGCCTGTGGCGAATGACGTTCTGCATACAAGAGATGCCTCAACGCTACTGTGCAACTCCCAGGATGATGATAATAATAATAATAATAATAACAATCATTGTATTTGATATAGCTTCTTACCACATCTTCTAGATGTGTGGCAGCCAATTGCGCACAGCAGTGTCCCACAAGTTGTGGATTGAACTGCTCTTTTTAAAAAATATATATATATTTTTCCGTTGAGGGATTATTATCAGGCATGTGGAGTAAGGAAACAACATCAAACCCAGCAGATTTCAGTGCTCCAACCACTGAACTACAGGACTCCAGCTAGTGTGATGTCCAGTTACTCATACTTTCACAATCTACAACAACAACATTACAGATGTATAGTGCTCTTCACTTCGGGAGGACCAAGGCGCTGGAAATCTAACGTTAAAGGTGTTTTTCTGGTTTTCTTTGCTGCTCGAATAACTAGTGGAGGCAGGCAGCGCAAACATCAGGTGAGTGTGTTACCATCACTGGTAGCAGTATAAGTGTAGCGAAGCCGCACCACCTCCAATCTCACAAATATATTGACGTCAATGTGATACGAACACGACGACATTGTTAGTGCCTCTGTCTGCAAAGGCGTTGAGCATCTTACTTACTTCAGGTGGAGACAAAGGCGGATCCAATCCAGAGTTGGATCTCGTTGGTTCAGGAGCCAGAAAAACCGCCCGGTGGCTACCTCTCACTGCCTCCACAGACAAATTAGTGTAAAAGCAGCACAAAAACAGCACAACTGAACTGTGCACACGATTTGTCACCAACCGGACGGACACAAGAAGTGTATAGAAATCCTTGGCACTCGAACCACTGGTTCTGTCATCCGCGCTTCATGAACTAAATCTAAATGACACAGAATGTTTGGTTTGCATAAAGCACGAATACAAGTGCGGTAAACAGGATGTGAAATAGTCATTTACTAACTGGCAGCAATCTGAAATAAAGCTGTCTGTCTGTCTGCTGTAGCAGTTTGTAGCATTCAGAGTAAAATGCGCTGCTCCTGTGCTTTCCTGACACTGAGGAGAGGTCAATCACCGTAAATGATGTGCGCTTGTCTAGTGACCTACTTTCTGCAATGGGCATTCAGAGGCGGGTGTGCTTCTAATCCACTGTCCTGCACGCCGTCAGAATGGCTGCATTTCATTTCCTAAATGGGCGTTTGTTTAAAAAGCTGGAAATAATTGCGAAGGGCTTAACCAATGAATAGTAAATTCATTTGCATTTTGCGAAAATCATGGCACAAAATTAATATTGTGTCGAATGTTAAGCAAGATGAAAACGATAGAATAACCAAATCCAATTAACTCTACTCATTGTAGTCTTCAGTATAAATTAATTAGTCGATGTACATTCAACGCAACTCAAGAGTGAGTGTAATATAATGAAAAGTTATTTGAACTACTAATTCCATTCAGGAGATGCCAGTTGCCGAGTATTTGTGGGTATTTGTGCTTCACATTCTACAGATTCACAGTCCAGCTGTGGTCTGCAGGACAAACTGTTTGAGCCCCAATTGACTTCATGATGAAACGGGAGAGATGGGGGAGTGGGGGGAATTAATGTTCGGAGTGGGTGTGCAGAGGGGAAGGAGAAGAAAGACAACCCAAAAAGCCAATGGGAGTAATAATGGGTGTGAAAAGATTGGTCACTCAATCCACAACTGTTTGTGGGACGCTGCTGTGTGCAATTGGCTGCCACGTTACACCCATAAAATATACAGTCAATTCACATTACAGTATATTCTGTGAAGTTCTTTGAGATGTCTCAATGAAGTGATAAGGCACCATATCAAATGCAAGGATTATTATAATATTATTATTATAGATTGTATTAAAACGGTTTCCTCCACAAGCAGCTGCTGAAGAAGTTATGCAATTTAAGGAGAAAACAACGGGCGGGAAAGGAAATGACAGTTGCAGGATTATAATAATACAAATAATAATAATGCTTGCATTTGAAATAGTGCCTTTTCACGTCTTCCAAGATGTCTCAAAGCGCCTCACACAGTATACTGTAAAGTATAGTAAATGTGTATTCAGTGAATTGACAGCGTATTCCGTGGGAGGAAATGCCCACAATTGTATGCAAAACATGCTTTACTGTCAGTCACAAAGTACACTGTGATAAAGCTGTAGGAAGTCAGACAGCGGAGGTGAAAGACAGACCATCACACAAGTCATGCTCGGAGAGGATAGTGCTCGGAGGAATTGCCAGGTTATTGCACGGAGCGTGCTTTTTTTTTGGGGGGGGAAAGAAGAGATTTACGCTCAAATTATTTACAGCACACTAAACCCAAATCGCCACAAAAACTACACCATAAATCCCTCCCACATAATTTACAACACAAGTGACTGGCTACAAATCGCAATCCACTAAAAGCTGCAGACACCATTTACTACTGCATGGCCTGGCTGCTCGCCGCGGCGTGAATGCTTTCACAGTAAGGCTGAGGCTGACATCCCTGTACATTATGCCTCTCGGGTCTCTTAAGAAACACTGATTCTGTGATCTCTGAGCTCCCAGGGATTTCCTTTGAGGGACAATAAGTTCACAGAGCTCTGTCTCAGTCAGTTACAGTACCAGGAAACACACCCAAACGCAAGAGCAGAGAAAAGGCACCAATGCTAGCGATCCCCTCTGCTGAATTAAGTTTAAGCGCCCTGGGATGCTACATTGCATGAAGGGCGCAAGTTTTTGTCGAATTCCTATTCAAACACGTGTCATTAGAATGATTAATTTAAGCCTCAATGTGGTACGATTAATTGGCTGCAGAACCGAACATAAATCTTTGCGAGATTTGCCTACGGAATTTCAGGCCACCGAGCCAGCTGGAGAGGATGTTGTTCCTTTCTGTGTCAGGATTTGGCAGTGTTTCACATTCCCGAAACGATTGCAGACCTCTCCAGGAGGAAACTGTGACCAATACCGAGCTCGCTCTCTTTCTCCAGCAGCCAGGGAGAAGTAATCCAGCTGTGAACTCCCTGCGTGAATCTCAGCCTTCAGCTTAGTCACTTTTTGTTCGCTATTCCCAACACTAGACCCTCGACATTAAACCGCTACACCTCACTGATCCCAAACCAGGATCAATGGTTTGTTGTACAAACTGCGCTGAGCTTCTGGAGTGTGAAAGTCTGGAATTCAACAGTACAGTACACACCACACTGCAACCTAGAGAATCAGCAACAATTATTTTTCACCTTTTCTTTGTGGTTAATTAGAATTGCTTTAAAATACCATTGCCTTCTATGCATGAAAGGCAAAAACAATGAACTATAAATCCCGACAGCAGCATCTCAGCAACCAGCAATGTGTTTGTTCTGAGTTCACGCAAGTCATTTTCCCACTCATTTTAACGCTGTTTTTCCCCCACAGCAACATCACAATGATTTATCTTCCTGTCTGCCAACTCGCGAGTGTTTCAGCAACCGGATCTTGGATTTCCTTACCCTCATCATACATTCACAACGACCCACAGACACTTACTTACCAGTCATATTGTTCCGATTAAAACATTACTTGTGCTCCTTCGCAACTCACTGACATTAATGGAAGAATTAGACTGCGGCGGCTGACTTTCCCACACACCAGTTACTGCTAACAGGAAGTGGGAGTTTTGAGTCTCAAGGATTCACAAACAATGGGCTCTATATAAGGTCAACACATCATAAACAATAAGTTCTAGACCAAAGGAATTGATGGCAATGCAATACTGACAATAATAATCCTTGCATTTGATATAGCACCTGATCATGTCTTCGAGACATCTCAGGGCGCTTCACAGAATGTACTGCAAAGTGAATTGACTGTATATTTTGTGGGCAAAACGTGGCAGGCAATTGCGCACAGCAGCGTCCCACAAACTGTCATGGATTGAGTGACCAAATTATTATTTTTTTCAAAAGGATAGATCAGCGCAGCAAACTCCATCCCGCAGTCCCTCCGCCACGCACCCTCCCTGGCCTCCTTCACGTCCCACCTCAAGACCTTCCTCTTCAATGGTTCCGCCATCAAATCCTAATCCCCCCCATTCCCTCCCCACACTGTCCCCAGGTCGGGTCTGAAGCAGTGACTGTCCAGCTCCTTGGCACGTCCTCCTGACGTGGAAGTGTAATTTTGTTGTTGCTGTTGTTATTGCTAAGTAACCAGAGAGATGTGGAGTAAGGAAACTTGGCTAATGTTTCGCTCTGCTCAGGAATTGAACCTGGGTCCTCTCCTTAGAGGTAAGTGCTCTAACCTCTAAGCTAAAGGACTCCAATCCAAATACTTACCTTTCACAAGCATACAATTATTATACAATCCTCACGCACAAGTGAGAAGACCTGGGTTTGATTCCTGGGCAGGTCAAAACATTGGGCAAGTTTCCTTACTCCACACGCCTCTGTTTACGTAGTAGTAAACAGCAACCTGGTTGTTAGTTGATTGACAGATCGCATTTCCAGGGGTAATAATCCTTTCAAAATAATACAAAATTGGTCACTAATCTACTACTGGCTACTGTGTTTCGCCCACAAAACAGTCAATTTACTTTACAATGTATTCTGTGAAGTGCTTTGAGATTTCTAGAAGATGTGATAAGGCACTATGACAAATGCAAGAATTATTATTAATAATTTAACTAAAGAGCCAGCTTTATAGTGTTTAAATATACTGGCATAGAATAAGGTAATGCCAATACGGGTGTGGAAACAGCAAAGCGAGTTTGTCTAGTGCAGATGGCAGGTGATATTATCCCACAGCGCCTGCTGTGGCTGGAATTCTGAGATTATCTAATGTCAAATCTTAGTAATTAAGAGTGAATGTTTCCTGCGTTTATGGAATAGCTCGTCTCCTATCAACTAAAAAGAGGATTTACTGATGGGAGATAGGGCTGCACAGAGACCAGTTGAAAGAGATTTAGGATTTCCGTTTCAATTTCAGTACTTGCAGAAAAAACACTTTCTGCTAAAAGAACATGCATCAGTCTACATCACACAATGTGTACTGAAATCTAACTTACTGAAGGGATAGAGAACAGCAGCAAGGAGGATTCAACATTTAAGATTAAGTTGGGAAAATAATAATAATTCTTGCGTTTGATACAGCACCTTATCACGTCGTTGAGACTTCTCAAAGCGCTTCACAGGATATACTGTGGAAAGAGTTTCCCAGAGCTGAACTCTCCTGACAAAGATGAAAAGTATGATTCACACTTTCAAGACTCAGTCCCCAATCTCTCCTCTAATTCCACTCAAAAACAGGAAACAAGTAAAAGCTCGGAGGACAGAGAAACCCAATCAATCACAGTTCTATTGTTTATAATAATAATAATCCTTGCATTTGATATAGTGTTTTGTCACATCGTTGAGACGCCTCAAAGCCCTCCACAGAATTCACAAAAACTGCATGTTTTGTGGGGAGAAAACGGCCACAAATTATATGTAAAACAAGCTGTACTGGCAGTGCCAAACGCAGCAGTCAATTGCGCACAGCAGGGCCCCACAAACCGTCGTGGATTGAGTGACCCCATTTTTTTTTGAGGAACTATTACCCGCAGAAAGCCATCTGCCAATCGTTTAACAATCAGGTTCCTCCTTACTGCTTACATTGAGAAGGGGATGTGGGGTATGAAAACGAAGCAAAAGTGTTTGTCCTGCCTGGGAATCAAACCTGGTCCTTTCGCTTGCAAGTCGAGTTCTCTAATCTACAGGACTCCAATCACATGCCAGCACAATACCTCCCGATATTTATCCATTGTGCCAATGCTGTGCATTCCACTGAAGGGCAGGTTGTGGTTCTCACCATGTGGCAGGTACAGGAAGATTGAAGAATCACGTTTAAGAGTTGCCCTGTGGCACATTAGTTGACAGAACTAAACTGTGGAGGCAAACTGGTGAACTCGTTTGAAAGTAATCACCTTTCAAAATAAACAGATCATTTGCTACAGACCACAGGTATAAGTGACTTCAGTTTGCACAGCATGATATTGTGTCACTTGTCACAATATGATTCGGTTCTGACAACAGTACATTTTCGCTGCACTATTTCCCCAAAAGACATCATACATCAGCTCCTGAGCTCCATTATTTTCACATTGTCACACCTGCCATGTCCACAACGCCAGTGTTCCAGAGAGCAGAGAGCGCCAGTCACGCAATCGGCTCCCTTCCATGCTATTTTTTGTTTCAACTCATTTCCTTCCTTTTAGCGTACTGGGAGGAAATGGCCTTTGTGCGACCAAGCGAGACCGTTTCCTCCCGAAAACTCCCAGAAAATTCCAGCTCAGAGGCTTGAAGCAGATGTTTATCAGGTTTCTGGGGCTATGGAAAAAGTGCACTCGGGAGTCAAACCAGCAATTCCACATCAAGCCACTGCGCTGTGTGGCCTCTAACTCACATCAACGGATTTGTTTTGATAACGGGGACTTGTTAAACAGTTTTATATCCTCCTCGTTTTCCAAACACCACCAAAAATGGGAAGGAAACTAGAACCTTATGAAGTCAGCCGCTAACAGACACCCACATGTAAAAGTGATGTAGAAGAGGATTCATTTAAAAACATTTACAGAGCACAGTAAATGTTATCCGACTATAGTACTTTGGCCAGAAACTTATTGTTTGAAGTGGGTTTGATTGCAAAACCTTGGGCAAGTTGGTCACTTCAACCCACGACTGCTGTGTTCAATTGGCAGCTGCGTTTTGCTCTCAAATATACGGAGAATTCCCCTTATAGTATATTCTGTGAAGCGCTTTGAGACGTCTAAAAGATCACAAAAATGCTGAATCAAATGCAAGGATTATTATTATTATTTATCACTTATTGTAATGCCTGGCATACCCATCACATTTACTATGTGCATTATTTATATACATCGCATTAGTTATGCTTCACTAGTTTAAGGCCATTTCATCAAAGCATGTGCACACATCAACCTTACAGTATTGTCACTTGACAGCAGAAGGAATCTGGTGCTGAGAGAATTCAATCACCAACTCTTTGCAATTTGATAGCAGCTTCACAATCATTACATCTCACTTCATGTTTTACAAGATCTTTCGTTATACAATTAAGGTGATGAAGATTACCGCATTGTTAGCCTGTCTCTGAAGTCACTATTGTGGAGAGGAGTTGGATTGGTTTTAGCTGAATCCCAATCTATAACAAGTGTGAACGCATGGACCCCAACTTGCCACAAGCTGAAGGTTAAAAATTAATGGAGTAACTGAATGGAAAGCACAAAGAACCGGAAAAAAAACTGATTCATGATGAGCAGTCAATCAGCTAAAACGCATCACCATAACTGGGGTAGGACTCTCAAGTAACACTGCACGTTTCAAATACAAAGTTCACTTCACAGGCAAGTTTCTAAACAGATATGAACATATCTCTACAAGGAGCTTTGAGACATGCCTGGGATTGACGATGTGGCCTGTCTTTGATAATAATAATAATAATAATAATCGTTGCATAGCACCCAATCTCATCTTTGAGACGTCTCAATGCGCTTCGCAGAATATACTGTAAAGTGAATTGAGTTATATTTTCTGGGTGAAACGCAGCAGCTAATTGCACACATCAGTATCCCACAAATATTCGTGGATTATGTGACCAACTATTATTTTTTTGAAGGAATTATTACCTCTGGAAAAGCAATTTGCCAATCGACGGACAACTGAGGTTCCTAGTTACTGCCAGGTAAACAATCTCTTTGCTTTGCTCCCTCCCTTGCCTCCTTCAAGGTACGACTCACGACGCTCCTTTTCAACCGTGCCTTCAGATGCCCTCCTGCCTCTCTGTCCTGCCCACCCACACTCAGGTCCTGATTCCCAACTGTTCAGCACCTTGGGATGTCCTCCCGATGTGAAAAGCGCTTTACAAATGTAATTTAGTTGTTCTGATAATAATAATAATAATCCTTATATTTCATATAGCGCTTTTCACATCTTCTAGACATCTCAAAGCGCTTCACAGAATATAATGTAAAATGAATTGACTATATATTTTGTGGGTGAAACACACAGCAGTGTCCCACAAACTGTTGTGGATTGGAATGAACAATTTATTATTGTTTTTTTTCCTTGAGGGATTATTATCAGGCATGTGGAGTACGGAAACTTCCTCTGCCTAGAATCGAAACCAGCTCTCTCGCTTGTAAGTCGAGTGCTCTAACCACTGAGCTACAGGATACCATGAGATATCCAAGAGATGTAACATACAACCAGTAAAGAACATATTTCAATCAACGACTGTTTGTGGGACACTGCTGTGTGCAAATGGCTGCTGCGTTTCGCCGACAAATACAGTCAATTCACTTTACAGTATATTCTGCTTTGAGACATCTAGAAGATGTGAAAAGCGCTACATCAAAATGCAAGGATTATTTATTATTATTTATGTAATTTATACTGCTAAACTACAAGTAACACAGATGATTACAGTGGAGGGAAAATAGTTTTCATACTAATAAATGGGCTGTACTGAGATAGTACAGATGAACATAAAGGCTGATCCATTGTGTTAAAGGCATGTGCCGTATGAGCAACAACAACCCTTGAAAAGAGACTTCTCAGCAACAATTCTACAGATACAGTATTAAGTTGTCTGGAAAAAATACACTCCAGAACAATATTCTAACACAACACACTGAAAGGCTTTGGATTAAGGATTATAAAAGACAATTTTAGGACAGACATCATGTGGTATTTCCTTACGCAGAGGGTAATTAACATCTGGCAGCTGAGGACAGAACTGGAGAGTCAGTTAAAAAATAACTGCTACTGTAATTGGAAGATAAGGATACAGATTCCAGAAGGATGAAATCTTGGGACCACTCACTTTGTTCCCAACTGCTGGTTGTATTGATGCTTTCCGCTCATTAATGAACCATCCCAAAAACTAACATTTCACTACATTGCTTTGAGGCCCCTTTTACTTCACAGTGACCAGAGCTCTCAGAGTTCAAGGGCCAGCCCCAGCCTATCAACTTGGATGAAGCCAATCTGGTAGAGCAGAAAATCCTGGCTCTGTCACCTGGAGTGGGTTAGTGCTGAAGCGTTGGGATGTACAGGGAACAGAGATGGTTGCCTCTGGAGACCGTGTTATTTTCTGTCTGTGTGCGGCTTGAAATCTTGCTTGTTCCCTCGCTGTCACTTGTACTATGGGATGTGTCCCGCAGTGCAAACAGGGCGGCGTCCGCACTGTGAGCTGTCTCCGCTGCTTCCTATGAAACTGCTCTGCAGTACTCGGGAGAATCAGGAGAGCTGCCAGCCCTACCTGCCTTGTGTTTGTACAATAGCAGCACATTACAGTGTGAAGTATTGACACTGCCCCAAATACACAGGCAGAGAGGGCGGCATCAAGGATTGCTGTGTGTGTTTCTGGGTAGCTGTTACCATGGGATATCTGCAGAGAAATCTTTTGTGCATTTTTGCAGCACCTTTGATTTCCCAAGTCGAGTACTGCAGATGATGTAGTCCAGATTTTGTTACTATGGCAACACCTTACGATATTCTAACTGGTTATCAGAATCACACTGCCACCTCTCGCTCGCTCGCTCTCCCTCTATTCATCTCCCCAAGGGGTAGCACAACCTGCTTAAAACATAATTTAATTGTAATTATGGACTAGGATGACATGTTTATTAATTCCATAAGGGCTGAGTATTACGATGCTCCCAATAATGCAAAGCCCAATGGCAATTAACACACACAAACACAGGATGACATTGTAGGAGGAAAGTACATCTCAGTATGAAGGAATGAACAGCAAGATTAAACCTCCATTGATGGAAAAAAATGTCTCCAACATTGATCACTACCTGAACGAGATATGTGTTTATAATTTACTATGCAATAAGACGCTTCTTTACGCTGCACATGTTTCAAAAAATCTTTTGGTCACTCAATCCACGACTGTTTTGTGGAACACCATCGAGCATAATTGGCTGCCGTGTTTCGCCAACAAAATTATACATGCAATTCACTTTGCAGTATATTCTGTGAAGCACTTTGAGATGACATGATAACACGCTACATCAAATATAAGGATTATTATTATTAATAAATGCAAGGATTATCATCATTATTCTTCCACTGAAACTGGAATAAAGATCTTTCAGCTGCAGAAAGAAAGTCCAATGCAACTGGTTGGATCAGTGTACTTCCAGTCACTTGCTTGCTACACGTTTGATTTCATAAACTAATTGCTGCTCAATGTCAACTAAAAACAAAATAATTTAGTGTAGAAAACAGGCAGTCATCAGCTCATAAAATGTAAAGTGGGGTTGAAGTGGCTGAGATTGATTTAGTCATAAAATGCACATCATGTTTAATAATGGCCAACTTTCTGTTGCCTCATTGATTTCAATATTGCATTACAAAGCCTTTGCTTTATGTCTAAACAAACTCAGGAATCAGCTGTGAACCTTTAATGACATCACATGCACCACTGGTCTGGGAATCCTGCAACTGGTTTCCAAAGCGGATACAGCGCATAAAATGACACCAGCCGTTCCAGATTAATGTGGTGTGCAGTGTGTGAACAGTGCAGTATAGTATTAATCACATTCAAAATCTATGCATTGCTCAGTCAGTACATGATTGTCCCCGCCTTACAGCTGGCTCTGCAAAGTGTGCAGAGATGTTTCCAGTTGTAGCTCACTCACAAGCTCCCAATGATGGATTTCAAAAGCACCGTCACTTCAATTAACACTGAATAAGTAACAAAAGCTAGTTTATTCTTCATGCGTTTAGAGGGAAACAGAATGTTTTTTATACCTGCCTTTCATGTCTAGCTCACCACATGTCAACTTCCAAATATATTTATAAAAACGAGCAATGTAGGACCTAAAAACATTTGTTACCTGTACATTTGGTGCCGCTGTACCTCAGATCACAAGCTTTACCCCAATTCTTTATTGTTTACTACAGAGAACTCCCGGTCAATGAAAAAACAATGATTTTGCATCATCGGGTAGGAGAAAGTCAAAGTCTTGGGAGTTCAATTGACACAAAGCAAATATTTCCTACCTACCTTGTCCAAAACAAGGGGACAGGATCTTAACATAGCAGATAAGCCAGTTAGAATTCAGATTCAAATCTCTGTCGATCTAATAAACTGGACGAATAGGATGGATCGGCTGAATGGCCTCCTCTTGTAAGAACCTAGCTGTCAGCCACCCCAAAGCCCCTACAGAACACCTTGTATATAATAACATGTACAGCTTTGTTTTAACAGCAATTACTGTTTTTCGCGCTGCAGGGAAATGAGTTCTCACCAAATTACAAGCACACCGCATAATGTGTTGCTGTCACTGAGCAGGTAATAGTAACATTTCCAATAACACTTTCCTCCTCAACTGCATTTCCATTTAATTTAATCCCCATAGGCTATTATACAATTCCAGAAAGGATTCTTCTTCCAGCCTGCAATAGGAGCGGCAATAGCACTTTCTGGCTTGTAAATTGCTGCTTCTCTCTCTCTCTGCACACCTATTAACATCCCTTGCTTCAGAGAGCCACAGAACTGCAGCCTTCCCCGCTCAGGCAGTGCACTTGAAATAACAAGCACTGCGCGATTGTTTCCCCGCCTCGCTCTCTCACCCCAAAGGTGGAATGGACCTGTACTGCAAGGTGCTCTATCCAGGGAGTGTGTCCCAAAATGCGTTCTAATTGTGGAGTGTAAGATCACACCATGTAAACAGGCTGCACAACCCAAAAGTCCTGTGATGGTGTTTTATTCCACATTCAAGAACAAATTGGATTTCTATTAAAAAATAATATCTCTGGATATAATATATAGTTTGGGACACAACTTGTTTCAAGTGACTGCCAGGATGGTGGAAGGTGAACTGGATGGACCTTGGTCTTCCCTCGCCAGCTATATTATTATGTACCTATGAGCCACCTAAACTATTCGCACTCTCTTCCCCTGCTCATCTAAATGGAAGAACAAATGTTCACATCATAGAAACTGTATGGATGAACTGTTCGGGCAAGCACATCCATGCCAGTCAGAATATCAAAAAATTGGTCACTTCATTCCAAGACTGTTGGTGTGCGCAATTGGCTGCTGGGTTTCGCCCACGTATGTACAGTCAATTCACTTTACAGTATATTCTGTGAAGTGCTTTCAGACGTCTCGAAGACGTGAAAAGTGCAAGGATTATTATTATTATCTGCCAGGAAGCCTATCCTCCTTGTACTCTCTCCATTACAATTATTACAGCAAAAAAACACAGCTATCTCGCTCAATATAAACTTTCCCAGAGAAATTTTGAATTGTCTTCAAATGACAGAAATGGATTGTAAATGACAGTTTATCCCGAGTGATGCCTGCAGTTCATCACTGCAATCCTACATTAGGATTTTAGTCATTACAGGTGGAGGTAAATGGTTCGAAATATATATTTTAGAATCTCAGTATGGCTGTAGCAACCTGTAGCACCAAATTCTAACTTATTCATCTTTTCTGTAAGCATTGTAAAAGAACATGCTATTTTCCTAAATGGTAGGGTTCTCAAGGCTATTGCAGGATTGGTTGAATTGTTGATTAATAATTGACCTTTACACTCTCTGGAGCAGGTACAGTGATTCTCAGATATTTTCAATTCAACGTTGAAACATTTATTTAGTTTATTATTAATGGAGATTAAATTGTAGGGCATCAAGGCTGACATTTGCCTCATTTAATAAAGAGGTTAGGAGAGGCACGTATCCAATCTGTACTTAACGTAGAGCCGAGCATTGTCTTTGGGAAGAATGAAACTGAACATCTTTACCTGCTCTCACGCACTGGCTGCCAGACTTACGGAATTGTCAGTTATACAGTGAATAGGTGACAGACAAAAATCTCAGGGTCACTACTTATAATAATAAAAATCCTTGCATTTTGATATAGCACTTTTCATGTCTTCTAGACGTCTCAAAATGCTTCACAGAATATATTGTAAAGTAAATTGACTGTATATTTGTGGGCGAAATGCAGCAGCTAATAGCGCACAGCAGCGTCCCCCACAAACAGTCATGGATTGAAATGACCAATTTTATTGTTGTGTTTTTTTGGGAGGGGTTATTATTAGGCGTGTGGAGTAAGGAAACTTGCCCAAGGTTTCGCCCTGACCTGCCTGGATTCAAACACAGGGCTCACGCTTGTAAGATGAATGCTCTAACCACTGAGCTGCAATACTCTGTTGCCATTTACTGTATTGATATGCCAACAAAATGCTGCTATGTGAAAATAACATCTGTACAATATTTATTAAGAGATTTGTATTTGCTGACATTTAGAAAGCACACTGATGAACCATATTGATTGTGAAATTGATTTATTGGATTGTCAAGAACTAAGATAAAGGAACAGAAATCGATAGAGGAGCTGGTTGATAATCTAATGGTTACTGTGCTGGTGTTGAAGTACGAATGGTTGGCCACATATCCTAATTTTAAGAATGTATTTTAATTGTCTTCCTTTGATATGAGCCCACACGAGCTGCATTAAGCTACCGTAGGGACTCCTCTGCGTCTCATGACAAACATTAGTGCCTGAATAGTAGATTGATGGGCATTTAACCACAATCACAGTTCAAATGGAGGCATTTAATCCCCTTGAGTTAGTTAAGAGGTCCCCAGATAGGTAGTCACTGTGAGTTGCCAGTATGCTACTTTCATAGCATGACTTTTATTTTAAATATAATGAATAGATGAAGGAGGCCACACAACCATCTGAGAAGCTGTTCGTTTTAGATCAAATGTGTATTTTTTTAATATATATATATATATATATATATGAGGACCACGTAGGGAGAACATCAAAGGTCAGAGATAGCAGGCTTTGGGGACGGAGGCTACATTGGTTTGGACTCTGTTGCCAGATCTTTTTCATTACCGGCAAGGCAAATGTCAGGATCACGACACGACAGGAATTGGCTTCTGAGGATGCCGTCTAAATGACAAAGCACTTGTTTTTCAGATCAATGTTGAGATTTACACCGTGACTTCTGCCACACAAGTGCCATTTGCTTGCCCTTTTACAGTATTTAAGAACTATCAAATACAATAACTTAGATTTATGTACTATAGTGCCTTTCATGTAGAAGGAAGGAGTAACAAAATGACATTTAATGAGATGAATATTATTACGAAGGCAGATGTAACAGCTTGTTTGCATGAGCAGAGTCACACTTACATTCAGCAGCCTCTCATCGGAATTTTAGATTCCAATCGCTTCTATTGTTTTGACAGGCTTCAATTTTTCTGTGCGTTTTTGAATAAAAACAGTTTCGCTAAAAAAATTTCAAAAATTGTTTTTCAATGCAACTTAACCAGCTCCAAAACTACACTCCTTTACTCGCACTAACCGCAGGCTGTTAACACCCAGGCCATGTTGAGGCACTTCGACTCCCAATCACAAGTGGAAATGCAGAAACGCTATAATAACAGGTAAAATTACACAGCAATGTGGCTCTCAGTAAAAAGCTGTCATTTAAATCTAAAACAACTTTTTCTCTCTCTTACCCTTATCCATGTATGATGGATAGGGTAAGGTGGGGGGAAAAGAAGAACAGAAGCACTTTTCAACCACTCATCTTTTCTCTTTCATTTTCTATGCATTACTCCAGAAATGGAGATGTGAAATGCATTACTCCAGAAGCCCGTGAACGCAGCATCAATTGAGATTTCAAAGAGAGAGAGAGAGAAACAACAACTGGCATTTATATAGCACCGCTCACGCAAACAGCTAGCTCAAGCAATTCCAGAGCTGAACAAGAATATTTGAAAAATAAGGGTGTGAAGATGTATAATAACAAGGTGGGAGAATAGAATCAGAAGATCTGCTAAGATCATATGAACAGGTGGACTCTTCCTCTTCCAATCTTCCTAACCATATTGCACAATTTCCTAGACTTACTCTTTCCCAGTTGGTCTCATTTCAAGCGGGAACACTAATTTATTTCACAAATGTGGCATTTTCTCAGAACATGCTTCTTTCTGTTTGAGAGTAACAATTATTCTTAGTGAAACAGAACGGACTAATTTCATCAAACAACTCCCAGACCTGTCCTCCAAATTGTCTCTGAAGAAGCATTTGCTTGTAATTTGTATTTGAGTTGTTCTGTTCTTTGTAGTTAGAACTGCTTGAATGATGACGGTTAGGCACCTGATACCAAGCAGGTATTTACTCAGACATGAAAACAACACCACAAGTCCCTGACGGAGGAGGTGAATAGTGGAAGTTTTCTGTTTGTAATATTATACTTTCAAAAGTGTTGTGCTCATCATATTACACAGCTCACACTTGTTTTCAAATGTCTTCATGCACCTCCCTACCTCTCCAACATGTTTACTTCACAGGTTGCAGATAATGTGTGGCTCATGTCCTCTACCCACCATCTCCGCTCAGCAGGCTCCAGCCTGCTCCACGTCCCCCTACCCACCCACCCACCCACCCCACCATCAGCGGGCGAGCCTTTAGACAACTCTGCCCCTAACCTCTGGAGTTCCATCCCGCAGCCTCACCCCCCTCCCTGGCCTCTTTCAAGTCCCACCTCAAGACTCTCCTCTTCGACGATCCCATTAGTCTCCCCAAATCCCCTCCTCTCCCTCCACCCTCCCCAAATCCCCTCCTCTCCCTCCACCCTCCCCAAATCTGGGTCTGAATCTTTGACTGTCCAGCGCCTTGGGACGTGCTCCCGATGTGAAAGGTGCTACACAAATGTAATTTTGTGGTTGTTACTTACTCCCCAATACGCTCGAATGACTCTGGCCTGAGTGAGGAGAGCTATATAAATACACCTTGATATTGTTTTAAGAATGGACAATATTTTCAAACTCATGCCAATATTTGAAACAAAAATATGTGCACCATTTTCCAAAGACAATACCACCCAAGCACACCTTCCTTTCCTTAAACTAGTAACAATAATAATAATCCTTGCATTCTTCACATCTTATCGACGTCTCAAAGCGCTTCACAGGATATACTGTAAAGTGAATTGACTGTATATTTGTGGGCGAAATATGGCAGCCAATTGTGCACAGCAGGGTCGCACAAACAGTTGTGGATTGAAATTACCAATTTTTTTATTATTGTGGAGGTTTTGTTTTGGACGGATTATCATTAGGCATGGAATAAGGAAACTTTCCCAAGATTTCGCCCTGATCTGCCTGGATTTGAACACAGGTCTCACGCTTGCAAGGCGATTGCTCTAACCACTTCCTGTGTGATAAGACTAAACGAGAGGGTGGAGAATATTTTATCCCCTGGAATTTTAAATATGTTTTAGGATTTATCTACACAAGGGAATTCTCTTTGTTCCAGCCCTCGCCCAGCCAAGGGACAGAGCACACAGTCACACTGACTAACCCAACGGAATACAAACAGGATAAATTCATTCCCTTAATGTAAGCCAATATTTCAACAATGTGAGAAACACTGACAGCACAAAACTCATCGATGTTTGAAGGAAATATCACGTTATGCCTTGTGGCTGAAAAACCAGCACAGAATAATGAAGCGGGGGAAAATATAAATTTCAATAAAGACAAACGGAACAACACGTCTGATGAAGCTGAAATATTATATTTTCAACTAAAGACGATGGCCTGTAGCCATGGAGACAACCTGGGTACCAGCAGCTCCATCCGCCTGGTTGAGGGAGACTGCAATGGCACTGAGTGCTTCGGGCAGTAATATTTCTGAAAAGCTCCCACTGCTCCACATGAATGTAAATTATTAAACTCGTATGCTATTAATGATTGTATTGTACTGCCAAACCCTACATACAAGTGTTCCAGATTTCATTTGCTTGCCTTCTCCAGTTCCAAAATGCTGAGAAATAGTCTTGTGTCTTAAATCAAGATCTCGGAAAGTTTCTTTGTTGCTTTGCCCATCAGGGTAAATATTGCTGCTCAGTAATATTTGAATTCCGCAGAAATGTATGAGAATGATATTATGTATTATTGCACTTGCTTGGAAACAATCAAAACACACGGCTTACAGACCTGGGCACTGCCTTTGTGCCGTGACCTAAATTGAGTTGAGTGTCTCCACTGTACGATATTACAAAAGAAAATACAGCTGTGTGCTTCTGCAACAGAAATAAGTCTGCGATGATAAATAGCTTTCCTTGGGTTTATATGAAATATTCTTACCGCCGTCCCACTATAAGTAGGCAATAGCACCAAAACTATTTTGAATTATGGCATTTCTAGACCCCCTAGTTAAAGGCAATAAATAATCTATGAATCCTCAAAGCTTGGAAACAAAGAGTACAATGGCACCTTTATTCAATAAGACCAAACACCATCACAAACAACTGAAAATAAAGCGCTGTACAGCTGGTGCGTTCTGAACGAGTGATGTAATTCGATTTACATTTTATAATTTCATGCATTTGTAGAAAAATTTAAGTCAGGCTAAAAAAAAATGACTGGAGCAGATTTATTTGGCTGATGCATTTTACTGAAGCACTCGTTACAATAAACCAAAGACTGAGAATGTTGAAAATTAGAGTAATTGTTGGGAGACAAAAAAACAAATCATGGAATCGTAGATTCACTGCACAGGAGGAAGCCATTCTGCCCAATGTTTGTGCTGCTATTAGCTCCCCTTTATGTTCAAATCACATCCCCTTGTTCTTTATCCACATTCAGTAACAATCACAATCCTTCCATTTGATGTAGTGACTTATCACCACGTCTTCGAGACGTCTCAAAGCGTTTCACAGAATACCACAACACTATATTTATGTAGCGCCTTTCATGTTGGGAGTTACTATAAAGATTGTATATTTGTGAGCAAAATGTGGCAGCCAATTGCATACAGCAGTGTCCCACAAACAGTCGTGGATTGAAGACGTGAAAAGGGCTATATCAAATGCAAGGAATATTATTATTATCATCTGACAGGAAGCCTATCCTCCTTGTAATCTCTCCTAACATCAATAAAGCTGGTTCTCTAGACGTTGATGTAGAAGGTAGTTGGTAGTTTGCAGTTAAATACACCCATCTTGAACAGCTAGAGCTACAGCACAGTTCAGTAAGTGTAAGGCTGACGGGGCTAGGAGGTTATAAGTATTCAGTCACAAGAGTTTTAAATCTGTGTTTCAAACAAATGACCCTCTCAGGAGAAGTGCTGAATTATAACCACATCATAGAAAGCCACCATCAACTAACATATACCAAATAAGTATGCATGGTAGATACTTAAAAGATACTTAACTTTGCAATAGTAACTCAAGTAGATATGAATAATATATTTTTTATCATTTCGTAATGAAACCAGATGCAGTTGTAGACCAGACTAGGCAGTCAGCCATTTATTCAACACATGACCCGGGCTGAAGATCTTGGCTGAGAGTACGCATTGTGGTAATAAACTGAAAAACAACCGGTGACAACAGCCTACTGGAAAGGAGATGACAACATGGGAATACAACAAGCGTGAGCTCATCAGTTTATGTTTGCACAGAGTTTGAAGATGAGATGGATGAATCGATACTAATGGGAAGAGAACCATTTTGACTTTGTCAAGAATAAGTTCTATTCTAGGCCAACACTGCTCACTGACAAGAGTATATCCTATGTCACTTCTTCACCGTGACCTTCCTTATGGACAGCTGCAGCGTTATGCAATTCCCAAACTATGAACTATTTGCGAAGTTATTCAGATGATTTGATAAACTGAATTTAGATACTGTATATTATATATTTTAAAAAATCATTGTGGTATCATTACAATGTCTAATAAGTTTTAAATAATTTTTTAAAGATAATAAAAGGGTAGATATCATTTGACCCTGTGTATATATACACATACAACACACACACAATATAATATATATTTGCCACAAAATACTAGTACGGGCAGAACTTAAGTTTATTCACACATTTCCTTGCAAAATGTATTTCTAGTCACAATGATAAAGTCTGAACTGCTGGCTGATTTATCCGCATTGTATTAATTAGTGGTTTGGTTTACAGTAAAATCTATTAAAGCATTAACTGTTTGTTTTACACAAGATGCAACATTAATAGAACAAATCAAATTAAAATAATTTTCACACTAATTTACATACTGGGCAAGTCATGTATTTGCCCCACTAACTCCATTTGGCGGCTCATTGCTAATGAGGTTTTAGTGACTGAGCGGGAAAGAGTTTAATCCAGTCGCCTTCAATTACATTGATGTGGCTTGATGCACCATGCTGTACAGTGCTGGGAAAATAGGCTTTTAAGGAGTGAAGCTGGGCAATATTCCCTTTACTGTTACATCGGTTGCTGTGAGGAATGTGGACACTGGCAAGTAGTCAATATTCTCCACACATCCCAACCCTTAAAGTCAAACAAATCACAGATGCGAACACAGTAATGTTTAATTTGTGCTGTAGATTCACCAAATAAACAATATATTTCTGAAGTGCTAACAAAATATGTGGTCCAAAATATCCAGGCTCTTCTTATTCAATGGAAAATCTTTTTTTACTTGAATCTCTTAAGATACTTCTTGGCAAACCTTGGGCAAGTTTCCTTACTCCAATGCTTAATAATAATCCCTCAAAACATAACAAACTTTCAATCCCCGACTGTTTGTAATTTATTAGTGCTTGCCCAGATACGACCGTCTGACCAATCAGCGCTGTGGCTCACAGATTTGAGGATATGACTCGTGACTTTCTGATGATCAGTCTAGCCCCAAGAGGAGCTGATTACATACCAACATATGGTGCTCAATTTATGAACCATAAAAGGGTTGAGTTGATTAATCCCATTAGGATTAGAAGTTGAACCAATCAGTCCCAAATCTCAGTAGGTTGCGATATTTTAATCTTACAGACCTTATTCATTATAATAAAATAAAGATCACATCAAAGAGTGATGGAAGTGCTCAGTAAATTGCAGTTAAGAACAATAATAATCTTTGTTTTAGAGCTTTTCACGTCTTCCAGACGTCTCAACGCGCTTCACAGTATATAATGTAAAATGAATATGGGCGATTGTGCACAGCAGTGCCCCCACAAACAGTCGGGGCTTGAAATGACCAATTTATTATGTTTTGGGGGGATTATTATTAGGCGTGTAGAGTAAGGAATTTTCCCCAAAGTTTCACCCTGTCAGGAATTGAACCCAGGTCTCTCACTTGTAAGGTGAGAGACCTGGGTTCACACCTCAAACACGCATTTTTTAAAAAAAACAGGTTGAATTGCTCTATAGGACTGAATAGAGCACATGGACATTTAGATACTCGTATCCACAACCTATTTGGAGCATGTGACATTGAACAATGTGTTCCAGATACCCTAAGGAGTGCAAGTGAAATTACTCTGTCTCCCAGCTGCTGACAATGCAGCAATTCTCAGGTTAAATGATCAAGAGGTTTAAATCGCGATTTGAGATGATCTTCTGCCCATATCAGGTGTTTTATGGGAACTCCACCACCCAAGATGTCACTTTCGCAAGAGACCACAAAACGATACGCCTTCCGATTGATTATCCACTGCTTCTAATAATAATTAGAATAAATTAATAATTTCAGAGACTGAAATCTTCCGTTTTACACTTGTATATCCTTGTATATCTCCGGTCTGAAAAAATTGAGTTTTGAGGTATGTCACAGCGCATTACAGTAAGCAGGCGAAACCCTGTGGCAGTCAGGAAATAGGTTAGTATTCCAGTCACGGCACGATGAATTTCATCTGTTAGTTTCACCCCAAAATTATTTCAACCACAACTCTTCAAAGGGATTTAAAATTAATGCATCGCCTGTCCCCGTGCACGGAAGCAGGAGATGATGATGAGAAAAGACTGTATTAACAGATAATCAATTGATTGTGCTGTGTTGATGCTGTCTGTTATTTGTCTTGTGTCACTGATAGTCAATTAGTGCACTTCATAAAAGCTGTAAAATGCATTTACCTCGAACACGCATTTTTTTAAAAAAAGGCTGAATTTTCATTTTAAAAGCAGTTCGACAAATATGCAAAACCTTTCAATCTTTTAAGATTCAAAAAAAGGCATAAAAACGCAAGTATCGTTTCATGTCAAATGAAACGCCTTTCACATTGGGAAGCCATCCCAAGGCCCTGAAGAATGTCCTGCTGAAGTGAAAGGCACTAGACAAATGTAATTTGGTGTTGTTATATTAAATGCTTTGTTCAAAGAGCACAATAGCAACCAAATCTTGAGCCTGATCTGGCTTCTGCTGAGGAGAAACCGTAAGCAGGCCAAGAAGCATAAGAACGGTTTGTAGATTCCGTGCCCATTGTCTGGAGGAGAATTTGTGTCTGTGATTAATCTTAGATTATTTTTGTAATATTCAAGCTTGCTGACGTACTGTATTCAGCAATTTGGAATCACTGTACCTTCCATATAATATTTTTTGCTGAGCTGGTTTCATCCCATTGCTTGCAGGCTGGAAAACCGGTGCTCGGTCATTCTCTCACCAGCTGCTGACCTTGGATGAACCCAACCCATTTTGAACTTGCAACAACACAAGGTTTTGTGCTGTTCTGCTGCCTGCATTTAATTGGGTCACATACAGGGTGTCTCCATATCACCCACTCACAAAGAGATACAGTATTGTACAGTATTGTACAACTCCAGCAGATTGGCTCAGAGAAACAAGCAGCAGTGTGTTTTCTGCAAAATCCCAAAGCACATCTCGACCTTCTTCTCCCACTCCAAACATACAGTATAACACCACAGGGTAGCTGCTGTGTGCCCATCTCCCTCCCTCCCTCACTCCCGGCAGCAACATAAATAGACTTTATATCCAAACAGGCCACTTATGCGATGAAAACCTCAGGTTTTAATATTTTGAACATAATCATCTATCAGTTCAACAACATGTCAGAGCCATGGTACTCCGGTCCACTTATAGAATATATCATCAGTTTATGCTGGGGACACTCAAAACACTTAGCATAAACTCGCTCCCCCAGTCGATGATTATGCTCAGTGGATGATAAACCAGACTCTGCTCTGAATGCTTACGCCTCACACAGCCCCCATGGCCCCGTTCAATGAACAATGATGTCTCAATCACAAGAACGACAGGGAAACGTGGCTGGAAAAGAGCTTTGTAATCCATCTGGATTGTCCAAAATTCAGAGGAGGAGGAGGAGGGTACAGTCTTACAGCTGATGTTAAGTCTCTACATGGGCTTTTGTAATCTGCTCAGAATATCCCCAATCCCCAAGTGGAGGATAACCTTCACAGTAAAAGCAACCAATTCACGTTTACACAAGAGAGCTGTCCCTATTCACATCATGGTTCAGTGTAAGAGAGCAGTCTTCAATACTGTCTGCTGCTCTCCAATGACTTGCATAACAACTCGCAGACTGTACGCAGGAAAGCGGATCCGCAAATGTGAAGACAGACTGGAGAGCCCCACGATCCCTGCCTTCGCAGTCGTTGGGAACAAGTTATGATCTTGGTCAATTTGTGATCTGGTTTCATGTCCAGTATCTAGGAGTAGCTCAGGGTGTAAATTTCTTTAATTCCCAAATAATTGCAAGGTAGCAGTAGTCTCACAGTAGCACCTGGAATCAGGATGCTGCTGTACACAAATTAGCTGCTGCGTTCCCCTACAAAATAGACACCCTGTGAAACACTTCAACACGCCCTTCCAATGTGATAAAGCACTATATCAAATGCAAGAATGATAGGATTAGGTTCCCTTTTTGGCCTCTTTATTGTGATTTGCTCACATTCAGAAAGTTGAATCTTAAACTAAGGCAGCAAAGAGTGCGGGGACGACTGCAACAGGCAAGCGAGTGGTAATGTTATTCCTAACCTCATTGAATATTAATCATGTATATATTGAAATGCTTTATCTACATAACAGCCCTTTATGCATCTCCAACTAAGCAGAACTGTTTGGCTTCATTCGCTGTTTGCTCGAAGTTTGTTCACCTCGGTTCTGTTATTTTGTCAAATTTCTTCGTGTTTTCTTTGCACGCATCCAACCCAACATGGAATACAAATGCATGGCAATTGGGACAGCTGACAATTTAAGGGACATAGGAACAATTTACAGTCCAAATCTTTTGTGTCTTCTTTTTGTCTCAATTACTTATAGAGTTTTGAGCCTGGTCTCTACTCCATTACCCCTGGCATTAAGACCGAGAACTTGGACCTTCAATGGAAGAGCTGCTGGCACACACCAAATTCCCAGCGTTGTGTGGAGTAGTGACACTAGGTGGTAACTAAGACTGAGCAAACAGCGAAGGCTTGTGAGGAAACTGAAAATGACCCAAATCACATTTACTGCACGAGCTCATCTCTTACATTTGTTCCAAACCTTACACAAGAATTGCTAATGATTGTTTGCAGGTACAAAACCAAGTTTCGTTCCATTCCTAAAAGAAACTGACAGCTGAACAGGTGGCGTGATCTGGTTTCACATAAAACACGGATAAAACTATCTGCCGTTCGAATATCAAAATTAGAAAAAGAGGCAAAACGTATAATCAACAGGCAAAACAGCAGTACGTTTAAATCCCTCTCAGCCTCATTAACATCAACAAATTAAATCTATTCCCCTGATCAGAAATGCCCTTCAAGGATGGTTCATAAGCATTAGCGAGAATGAAATACAGTACTTCACTGCGGTAAGTCAAACATTGAAAGGTATATGCTAAGTTTTCGTACCACCTACAGTCCACAAATAGTTATTAACGTTAAAATTATGCTCATTACTAGGATTTCAAACTTACTTGCACAGTTTGCCAGGCAGCTCTGCAGTAATCCAACACACCGTCGATGGTTGACTAGCTTGGCACATCAGTGAGACTTGGGAGGTGCAGACATCTCCTCATAGTAAATCCAAGACAAGGTTAATGGGTGATCAGCCTGTCTGGCTCATCAGTAACCAGAGGAGTGTGTGCTTGTCCTAAAGCCTGTGAGTCAAACCCGTGACAGCAAGGATGGTCCTCACCAGGCGTGCAATGCGAGCGATCACCCAAGGGTTTCTGAACTGAGTGTAAAACAATTAAACTCTTCACAAGCCTCCTTGATCAATTCAAAGCGTGATCTATAAATCACTGTTACTGCCTCAACATACGATAGTCTGAAGTGCTCAAACTGGAAGCACAACTAGAATATAGCAACAGCTGTGTCTGAGACACCAGGTTTGACAGAAATCTAATGCAGTGTTCAACACATTTTTTTAAAATCTCCAGCATGAAATAACCAAGCAAATTGCACTGCCCCATAATCAGAGAGGCTGCTGCCAAAGTGAGCTCGAAGCTGTGCTAGTTGATGTAGAAGGTAATGCTCATTCCTCATGCACTCCAGACAGGTAGATACAGCGAGACTTCATTCGTCACAGGAATCTTTTATGTGACAAAGGATAAAAACACAGGCTTGCATATGATCCTTGTTCCTCTGATGAAACACCCCAAACAGCAAGCAATGTTCTATTGCTGCCATCTCCAATCGGTAAAAGGAAACAGACTAAACCTTCCCACTCGAGAAGCAGTGAACAGAAAATAAAGGGGAGCCAGAGCACAAGATGTGTACTTGTCCTCCCCACGTGAAAGGCACTATACAAATGTAATTTTGTTGTTGTTGTTAAGAAGTGAGATGACAGGCAGAGGAATACAGACAGGCACTCCCGTATCTCGCAGGTACATTACAGCAGTTTAGAAACAAGCTCCAAAAGAAGGTGGGAGGAATATGCTCCCTTTTAATGACCACATTCCTTGTCTCTGACTGAATTGATAGCTCAAAGCATGAGATGCAACCCAGGCAGTAAGTCCCCACTGTCCCCTTGACAGAAAGACTGACAGATGAGTTCATGCAACATATCAACATTGCCCCTGGCTTAACGACACCCATTGTGATGTCTTGTTACATTAATGGTAGCGATATAGAGGTGACATGTATGTGACAACTTTGTGACATGATAGAGTCTGATTCAACAGGACACACCCTATGCCACGACCAGCAGGGCAAAGGTGAGTGTAGAAAATTAGCTTGTAGGGTGACAGACTGATTTTACTCCAGGTGATTTAGGTTTATTTAAAGCAAATACTTTCCAGAACGTCAGACGGGACAGAGATTGAGCAAAGCTGATCTGCTTCAAATTCCCAGCACTGAAAATCTAAATGCCATCAAATACTGTGCGATTCCCCAAAGCCCTCCCAGGAAGCTACATGTCAAAATACCGGGCTTTGCACCCGAGATCGGAAACTAAAAGTCTGAATAAAATACCTCTAGTTAATTAAAGGTAGCTAAGAGTAGCACTTCGCTATTATTGCTATTACTATTAATCATTTATACATATTAATATTATTATCAATAATTCATATTATTAATAATATCATTAATAATGTATAATATGTAGATAAATTATTTGGTGCCAATTATATATTTATTAAAATTATTGATAGTCAATTATTATTAAACATAAGGATTATTATTGTTCTATTTTATTAATAGCTGCTGACCAAACTGGTACTTGGACCAAAAATGAAAATGCATCCAGGAGAATTTCATTTGATAGCCTTCACTAAGACATCCAGTTTCTGAGGCATCCGCACTGCTGTGATGATAATAATCTTTGCATTCAATATAGCGCCTTATCACATCTTCAAGACTCAAAGCGCTTCAAAGAAAGTATTTCAAAAACGGGAATTGACTGCATATTTTGTGGGCGAAACGCGGCAGCCAATTGCGCGCAGTAGTGTCCCACAAACAGTCGTGGATGCAGTGAGCAACTGCAGCTTCAGTAGCCATTTGGTAGAGAACTTTCATTGCAAGTCAGGTCTCAGCAGTGTGAGCATGGCACACTTGCTCTGCATGTGTTTTGCGAGCGCTGGGTATGAATTGCATCAGGGTCTACTCCCACGTGGTCTTGTAAAGCTCTCAGCTGGCCCCCACTATACAGCCCGTACAGTCTCCTCCCAACCAATATCAGTCTCCTGCAAACGTACAGAGGAGCAAAATGGAGAATGGAGTGTTAAAGTAGCTTTCATAGGAACAGGAGAAGGCCATTTTGCCCGTCCATCAATCCTGTTCATCTAGTTGATAAGGATCTTGGCAGACAGCTTACATAAATTAACCCCCATTTTTCCATATCCTTATTGTTTACCTTTAAAGCATTTTCACCTGTTTTTCATCAGATACAGTGCTGACTACATTAAAAAAAATCTATCATATGGGCACTAACCATGCAATATTGTACCTATATAACAAAGTTTGCATTACCCAGCCCTAAACATCAGAAGATACTGGATGGGTACGGCAGGACTGAATTTGGATAAAGCTCTTGTTTTTCCAGCTACATGTAGTTTAAGAGAATCCTACAGGAAAAAGGCAAAATAGCTCCAAGCTGGAAAACACTCAAAAAAAATCTGTATTTAAAAACTAGCTACTGAACATTACAGGAAGCTGTAAAGGATATCACTCACATTTTGAAAAAAAAAATTGTTTTGTCCTGTCGACTACAAATTGACCTACAAATAAATATAGCTGCATATATTGAACCGTTCCCAAGCTCAGGGGCTCTCAATTTAAAGGCAGATAGACTTGGGTGGGCCAAATACTCTCAGGCAGGACTGTAAAACAAGCCACTGGAGCCAACAATAACAGTCAAAAATAAAACACTGCAATTTGCCTTTAGTGAGGTGGCTGCCCTGAGTCTCTAGGCATGCTCACAGACCAGATCTACTTCTTTTACTAACAAGTTATTGTTAGGAATCATTTGTTGGGTGGGGGGAGGGGGGCGGGGGGAGAGAGAGAGAGAGAGAGAGAGAGAGACAGCAACAGCAGCAAAATTACATTTGTGGAGTTCCTTTCACCATTGGGAAGATGTTCCAGGGCGCTGAACAGTCGGGGGTCAGGACAGAAAATATAATCTCCTCCAAACCGAGGATTATTCTAAATAAAACTGCAAATTGCTGTAGAAAAAAACTGCCGTTGATTGCATATTGTGAAAATGTGAAGATAATAATAATAATAATCTGGCATTTGATATTGCGCCTTATCACATTGTTGCGATGTCTCAATGCACTGCACAGAATTTATTGTAAAGTGTATTTTGTGCGGGGGAAACGCGGCAGCCAATTGCGCACAGCCATATCCCACAAACTGTCGCCGTTGTGGATTGAGTGAACAAATTATTATTTTATTTGATGGGATTATTGCCCACGAAAAGCAATCCACCAATCCCACTACTGCTAGGTAAAAGATGGACTGATACTGCAGATAACACAAGGTTGTGTCTTGGGTCACCTTCCATCTTGCTCCTTTTGTGACAGCGCTGATTCAAGCTCACTCCCATGCCACATTTTTAACCCACAATAGAAAGTTTCCCAATGCCATCCACCAGCCATTACCACGCATTTCCTTTCATGTGTTACAGACAGGTCTGACAGCTGTTGACCTCTTGCAGTCAGTCAAGCACACAGTTTGGGACTTTTTTTTGGTGATCCAGATAAACCAGGCAGCACTAAAGCTTTCACTTCTAGTTATCTGTGGATAAAAGCCTGTTATGGGTAAGGATGATTACAGCAACACAATGCATCATTTAAGTATCTCAATAACAACAACTTGCATTTGTTTAGCGCCCCTCACGCGGGTTAGAGTCCCAAATAATAAATACTATGTAGCTGGTGTTTATTTCCTAGCGGCGTTTACAACACTGCTGGTCTACAGAGTAAAGAGAAACAGATCAAATACCAAATCATAGTGAAAACAACGTTACAGTAACCAACAGCGCACACTGAACTTACTGTGCGCAGAAATTCCAAAAGCAGGTGGAGATAGAATCCATGTTCAGGTACAGCTGTTTGGTGAGCACTTCCTGCCCAGGTACACAGCCCCACGCTTCGCGCACACTACAGCACAGGTCTAAGCAGCCACCGTGTTGAGGCAAAACCATTTTACAATTGTTATTCCTGGCTGTTGTGATTCGCGTTTTGGGGGGGGGTAGGTTAAGACGCACTGCCAACAACATCCACCACCACGTGTCCAAAAGACATAATTATCCAACGCTTTTCAGCCAGGGACAGTGTAACACAGCCCCGGTTAGAACACAACCAAAACAGAGAGAGAGAGAGAGACTGTGGCCTCCTACACTCTCACAGTTTGTGAAGTCGCTGAAAGCTGAATCTCACACACACACACACACACACACACCTGCTTTGCTGTTTAAATAAAAACTGCTTTGACCTGGACAGCTCAGCATCTTGCACTGTGGCAGGTCTGTGGACTGAGCTTTACACACGCTCGCTTTCATTCAGATTTATTTCCTCCAAAGGTAGCAAATGTACCAGCCAGTCCAGTCAGGATTTGTAAGTAAAGCAGTGAACTTAATATTTCATGTATATCGAAAATTTTAAAAAAGGATAGGACAACACAGGAGGTGATTCTACATAGCGGATTCATTTTCAGCCAAAAATGACAATTCCTCGTTCTAACACGCTGATCCTGAACGGCTCTAATTCCATCATCTACTCTCTCTCAGTTCCTGTTTGCCGGATACCTCGAATGCTCAGCTACATTTGAGCAACACACTCAGAACACACTAGGGAAACATATTACAGATGATATACTCTGAGAACTAATGACCTGGTGAAATATCACTGGGTATGGCATTTACGAGGAGCTTTCTCTCTCTCTCTCTCACCTGTGGTAAACGTATGTTGGATTCTCTTCCCCCATCTATAAATCCAACCGCAAAAGAAAGCGCACTCAGCCATTCGGTAGATTACTAGGAGATGAATGCAAGCCAAACACAGGGAATTTCAGACAGATTTAAGGTATTGACAAGTTTCAGACAGGCATAAAGGGATATACACACACACGGAGATGAAATACTCCACAGTTTATTGAATCGCAGTGTAAGTTGTGTAAAAGGAAGGAACAACACACGATCCCGGGGACGTCGAATAACCACAGCTGTATTAATGGGGCACATCTGTCACCCAATGCAGACTGGGGTTTGAACTGCTTTACAAAGGGCCGGACAATCCAGTCGTGTTATTCTTTATTCTTTTGTTGTTTGAACAACATGCTATGGGGGGGGGGGGGGGGGGGGGTCAATTCCATTCAACGTCTGCCTTGCTGTTAGCTGCATTTCTAAGCGCGTTCATTCGCAAATCTTTACCTCTGTAAAACACCTTGATATGGAACACTGCGCTTCAAATGACCAAAGGATGAACGCCCCTTTGAATTTTAACTGTTACATGTATAAGTTTTGAATTCCTTCCCTCAACACATCCAAAGGTTACTACTCGGTCTGAACTGAATTGTGGTCGGTCCACGTGTGGTATCTGTACACTGTTGTGTTTTAAGTTCAGTTTCAACTAAACAGACAGCTCACTGTCACCACTTTATAAAGTGATTTGTGAAGCTGACAAGGGCGGCTTTAAGTGGGTAAAATTAACCTCAGTCCATGCCGGCACTCCACCCCGCAGCCTCAACACTCACAACACTCTCTTGCTCCCATTGTATTTTAAGACGCTAAATGCAAAATGAATAATAACAACAGTAAATAACAATAAACTTGATTTGATACAATGCCTTCCCCCCCCCCCACACACAGTAATATATATATATCCCCTCCAGAGTTTGATCAGTAAAGGAATTGTTAATGCAAACATTCCCAGGCTGTTCAGGTCTGAAAGTCACATACACAGACACACACACACACACAAAAGACACACACACAAAAAAAAAATCACAACCCAGTCAGGATCGAACACCAAACACAGCCCTGATGGCAAACGCGACTACCTGACTGCCTGCCAGTCGCTCCTCAGCTAAGTAACCAGACCGGCATGTTTTCAGGCAACATCTGTCTGACACATCAAATCCTCTTGAAGAAGAAGAATTCTCCCCCCCCCCCCCCCCCCCCCCCCTCCTCTCCTCACACCCTCGGCAGGAGAACTGAACAGCGGCTGAGACCCAGAGATGTCCACACACACACAGACACACACTCAATGCCAAATACAACGCGAGACAAGGTGTAACAATGAACACTGTGGGTTTGTCAGTCAGTGAGTGAGTAAGTGAGTGTGGAAAGCTCTCTCTCTCTCACACACACACACTCAGCCCTTCACTTCACATCAGGCAACATTTCTTTTCTTGAATTAAAAGAAAATAACGAATCCTTGCTTTGCCCAAAGAAAAACATTGCAACAACGAGAAACAGCCCCCCCCCCCCCCCACACACACACACACACACATAACAGCCAGAGAGGGGTGGGCGGGGGGGACCCTCAGCCCACACAGAGGCAGATTCACACCCGGGGGGTGTATGATTATCCCCCATCTCCAAGGTGTAAGATGTGGCTTTTTATTAAAAAACACGTTAACACACACCACACACACACACAATCCACATCGCCACAAACAGTCAAAATAAAATGGAAAGCGACTCCCACCCGCCCAGGATCCGCAGGAAAATCAGAAAAGTCCGAGAGGGAAGAGAAGAAGAGAGGCGTCTGTCTCTCCCTGTGTGTCTCTCTCTGTCTGTTCCTACCTTTCATTCTCCACGCTCCTAAATCCAGGTAAGATGTGTCTGAAGCTGCTGTTCCTGTCCAGCTTGGGTTGGCTCTTTGTCCGTTTGATGGAACCTTTCAGCCGGCGGCTCAGGAATCCCTGCTGGCAAATACAACAAGAGAAACACAACAGGCTGGTCAACCAACCACTCCTCCCTCCCTCTCCCTCCCTCCCGCTCACACTCACTGTTTCAATCACAGAGAGGCTGCGAGAGAGAAAGTGTCGGCTTTCAGATCTCTCTCTCTCTCTCACACACTCACTCACAGACACACACACACCCAGCCGCTCCAGCACCCCCCAGCGCTAGCTACCACTCTACACACCTCCTCCCTCCTTCACTCCCTCCCTCTCTGTCTCTCCCTCCCTCAGCGCCAGTCGCCTTAGCGACCATCCATCCATCCATCTGCTCCCAGCGCAAGGCAGGAATCATACATGTTGTGGTTTACAAACACAAGACAACAGCCCTTCAATTAAACTACTGGGGCTGTTGTGGGGGGAGGGGGGGGGGGGGGCTCTGATAGTAGTAATAATAATAATCCTTGCATTTGTTATAATATCTTATCACATCTTCGAGATGTCTCCGAAGCACATTCACAGATTATATACATACAGGACAGTGGATGGGCTGTATATTGTGCGCTGTCACTCAGTACCACACCCTCTAACACTCTGCCTTCCCCCATCTTCAGATCACACCTGGAGACCTTCCTTTTTGACCGTGTCTATGGTCGCCTCCCCTCGGCGGCTCCCTTCACCACTGCTCAGCGCTCTGGGACGCTATCCCGCACTGGGGGGGGGAGGGGGGGGTTGTATTAATGCAAGGTGTTGTTGTTGTGCTTATCACATCTCAGACAAGTCTCCGAGTGCCTCACCAGAGCGCACTGTGAATTAACCGTTGTACATCTGGTTTATGGGGTGGGTCAGCGGCAGGCGCTTGGGGGGAAACGGGGGGACAATCTGCTCCTCTTCGGTCACAAATCAACGCCGAGCCATGATCAGGGAGACGGTGTCTGAAATCAGAGAGCCAGCTGACTGCCAGCACAACGCTCCTAACATTTTTCTTAACTAGAAATTGAACAGGAGCGATGTGCATCTGCTGAAAGAATACATTTTAGGCATCGGTAAACAATAGGTGAAATGCTAAATTGCCCATAAAATGAAAACTATTGAAACCAAGCGAAAGGAATGTTGCAGCAAGTGTCACTCACACCTCACTGTTGTTTGGTCAGCCGGGTGTCTCTGACGCACACAGATAAGATACCCAGCCACGTGCTTGAGAGTCAAGTCTCCAAACCAGATGGAGAGTGCCACACAAGACACCAACGCATGGAAATGTCCTCGCCCGGAATGGAAATGAGTACTTTCTCACTGGAGACCGTCACTCTATAACAATAATTTCTCCTTGCATTTGATATATTTGACATCACGTCTTCTGGACATCTCAAAGTGCTTCACATATGATGCAGTAAAGTCAATTAACTATGTTTTGTGAGAAAAACGCGGCAGCCAATTTCACTCAGCGGTGTCCCACAAACGGTCATGGATTGAATAACCAAATTATTATTATTTTTTGAAGGGATTTGCCAATCAAATGACAGCAAGAACAACAACAAAATTATGTTTGTAGAGCCGCTTTCACGTGGGGAGGATGTCCCAAGGCGCTGGCAATGGGGTTCCTACTTACTGCTAGTGTGTGGAGAAAGGAAACTTACCCAATATTTCGCCCTGATCAAACCCAGATAGTTTTGTTTGCGAACCACTAAGCTACAGGACTCCACTCTAGAAAGTATTAGGTACAGATTAGCAACGCCAAGGCTTGGGAACCCCAGGATGTGTGTGTCTGCTGGAGTTTAATCAGTTCCTAATCACTTAATGGTTAAAAAAAATCTGACCAGCTTTCAGCCTGTGGAATAAGGGAGTTTGACAGATGGCAACTTGTCTACAGGTAGTTACATATTTAGCACCAATCAGCAGGCTGTGAAAAGACATGTTATAAAACGTGTGGAAAGCCGCCGTCAATCTTTTGAGATCACTTTAGGGCAAAAAATATGGAGAATGCTAGAACATTCTCCCGCCTTGAAGATTCCGACTCGTGTTGGGAAATGTTTCCAGGCCACTGGGAGTCCTCCGACACCGTGTCCATTTAAGAGGCCATTTAACACATGAGAATAGACAGAGAGCATCACAGCCAAGCCCAATCCAGTCCTCAACTGGATTCCACACACAATAACCTGTGCTAATACATGGTGGCATCCCAGAGTGCCTGACAGCAGTGGAGCACAGCACCTTATGATCCGGTGGGGGTGGGGGGAGGGTCTCCAGGTAGATTAGCAGCAGGGCTCTTTGTTGTCCCATCTACAGTCCTTATTGTCTAGTGGTATTGGCACTAACAGCAGCCCCAACCAGTCAGAACGTCTCAGTGGGTGCTATATTTGGAGAAGGTACTTTTTAAAAAAAAAATCTTAGTAGCTATTGGAGACTAGATGTATTTTCAATGTATTTAGGCAATGAATTCTACCTATGCATGCTGGCTCGGTTTAAATTCTGTGTGCTTCACCACCAGATCCTGTTACCTCTGCAGCATGTCAGCAGAAATATTGGATAGAGTATTAAATATAAAAAATTTTGATCTCTTGGGTCTGTACCATCTTCAGCAGCCATTACAATTTCTAGCCAAACATTTAAAATTGCAACCATCTGTGTAATCCTGTGTTTTAAGGAATGATAGCTCTACGTATGGCAATAAAAGCAGATTTTGAATTTGAGTCTCAACATCGTGGTTGAATTTGCCCAGTGGCTCTCACAAAAACTACATTTTGTGCTGCCCCACCCCAACCACCACCCCTCCCTCCTTGGTGTCAAGGGAGTTTCATGAACTCACAATAAATTAATCATAAAATCACAGGTACAAACTAATTTAATAAATAATCAAACACTCCCCTTAAACTAATATTGGTTTGGCAGATTGTTGAAATAACTGAACGGTATAATCAATAAACTAATCAGTGACACCTTGTGATGCTTTTTATCTAATCTTTTGTTTCTTTTCAGTAAATTTAAGAAATCCACATTGGATGTGCCTTCTGCAGCATTGTGGGCTAGGGTATAGTAATGGTCACAATCAAAGCGCTTCCCAGTGCATTAGTTAATGTGAGCACCAAGCAATCCTCTTTAATGGTGCTAATTTACAGAGAGATTCACCTCACTTTTTCAAAATAATCCTACATATTATAAAGGGAAGATCTAGAGGTTTGCTGGTGTGGGTAAAACCTCATTCCTGTGTTTTATGTGATAGTTTTGAGTTAGAGGAAAGCTTACTAATAGATTTTCTCAGAACCTACCCCTCTGGCAATATACTGTATATGAAGTGCAGAATTCATCCAGTGAGCAGTTGCTGTTTATATGCTCGAAAGAGCCAATGGTCAGTTGCTCACTTTGCTCTGAAACTTGCTTTACTCTTTATTGAAATAATGCAACATTCTAGAGAGCGACTTCACTTGAGGACCACACTTTTAAGCCAAGTCCAAAAGTTCGGGCATCACTGTGTGCCTGGCAGTGCTCCCAGAAGTTCATGTGCTCGCCTCATGTGCTGGCTCGGTTGGTAGCACCCATAATCTCTGGGTCAAGCCTCAAGTTAAAATTTAAACTCACAGTCCAGGCTAAGCATCCAGTGCAGAGTTGTGGGAAGCACTAGGAGGTAGCAACCTGAGGCAACTGTCTGTTGCATTTCGCCCACAAAATATACAGTCAATTCACTTTGTTGTATATTCCATGAAACGCTTTGAAATGCCTCGACGACCTGATAAGGCACTATATCAAATGCAAGGATTATTATTATTATCTTTTGGATGAAATGCTCAACCAAGTTTCCGTCCACCTGTTCAAGGAAGCAGTTTCTCAAGATGAATTGATCATTCCCTGGTCAGTGATGTTTGTGGAATCTAGCTGTGTGCTGATCTTCATTGCAAAAACATTCACTACATTTGGCAGTAATTACCCACAAAACACTAAAAGATTTGACTTTGTGCACAGAATTTTGTTGAAAAAAACCCACTAGGTTTAGCCCGCGAGTGCTGGCTGGCAGTCTGCCACTCATACCATTGGAATGAAATTTCAAGTCACTGTAGATGAAATTTTAGCAGACGGTTTTCCCAGGCTGCTTCTCAACAGTTCCGTCACCCTGCCATAAGGGGGCTGCCTGGGTCATAGAAGAATTTTTCTCATAAAGAGAGCAATTAATGCCTGGAACAGGGAGCGTAGTGAAGGCCATGAACACTGATCCCAGTTAAGAAACAGGTTGAAGCTGTAATGGGAAGATAGGAAAGTTCCTGTGCCACAAGGATGAGATCAAATGAGTCTTATTCAACCATACCTCAAGTGATCAGTTTTGATAAAATAAGGGAATACAAGCGGACAGAAACACAACTGCATATTTCCCCCTTCCTCCCCCACCCACGTCATACATTTAGGGCTGCGTCTCAGATAAAATGAATACATTCAAGAATGCTTAGTCCTTGTGGTTGGGTGATTGATAAGACTCAAAATCTCTTTGATAAAAGCTATTGATAATTAAATTCTATCATTTGGATAATTCTCAACATAAAAGGCAATTCATAAAACAAAAAATCAGGAATTTTCCCATTTGAGCCTCAGTTTACTTTAATGCCACGATTGAAATCAATATCCCAAATGCGTCCCAGGTTTACGACTGTCATTAGATCCAGTTTCTTAGATCAAACATCCAGATTGAGGTGATGTACATTTGAGCAGGTTTACAAGCAAAGTGTTTGTTCCATTTTCTCTCAACCAACAAGCAGTTGAAGTGATTAGCAGAGCCAATGCCACAGATGTGTCTGAATAGAACGTCAGCAGTGAAAGACTTTGATAAGTTGATCCCGTGGAGCGCAGCTCCTCAAATTGTTTTGTTGATTTACTGATTCAGATCTGACCCTGACCTTAGTTACCAAATATACTGCTAAAGCCTTTCTCTGCTTGTGTTCAAATCAATTTTTCCCGTGGCATCCCTCTCATGAGGGCACTGGACATTGATTTTCTACTGGGGTACAATTCCATAAGGATACTTAAGTTCCATAGGTTCAAATGTAAGTAAGTCTTGGCATCTAGTGAAGGTAAAGTATTTGACCACAGTGGGGGGATACAGTTGAGCAACAACAACAAAATCACACTTGTATAGTGCCTTTGACGTCCCAAGGTACTGGACAATCATTGTTTCAGACCCAAACTGGGGTCGGGGACGGGGAGGGTGGAGGAAAAGGGGGGGATTTGGAGTGATGGATGGGACCATTGAAGAGGAGGGTCTTGAAGTGGGACTTGAAGGAGGCTTGGGAGCGAGTGAGGCGGAGGGACTATGGGATGGAATTCTAGAGGTTAGGGCAGAGTGGCTGAAGGCTCATCAGCCAATGGTGGAGTGGGTGGGTCAGGGGACATGGAAGAGACTGGAGCCTGCTGAGCAGAGGAAGCGGACAGTTTGATAGGGAATTAGGAGGTCGCAGAGGTAAGGTGGATCGAGGCCATGGAGGGCTTTGAATGTGAGGACCAGCATTTTGGATTGAATCCCCAATCCTGTCTTCATCTGATATCACACGCTGCAGGAAGTTTCCAGAAAGTTCTCAGGATCAAGAACCCCAAACCAAAGAGGTCCTCAGGTAAACCGTAGCTCTGATCTGCCCCAGCTGAGAGGAACTAACTCAGCTCAGATTGTGTGTGGTACGAATTGTGGAACAATCCTAGTCTGCGATGGCCCAGGCTACTCCTAGTATTCCATGAGATGCAGGAACGACTTAAGATGTATAACACATTGTTGCTGAGATTTGATAGCGTGTCAAAGCCTCTAAATGTATTGCGCACGATATTGTCTGTGAGCTAATCCCCATCACATTTCTGCTTAGCGAATCTAGCCAGGAGTGAATTGAAAGTGCAGCACAGCCTGTGGGATTGAATGGCATTTAGAAACAGCTTGATCTTTGCTCTGGTTGCTTTATGAAGTCATCAAAACCCCGAGTTTCAGCCAGTTACTTTTCCCTTTTTTTAACATCTAAAGCCAAAGGGTAAATGCATTGGCTTTGACAGGATTTTTATTTGTAGTGTACTATAGTATCCTTTGGTATTCAGGAAACGTGGCGGGGCATTAACCACTGGAACCTCCAAGTAACTCTGCCAAGCCAGTCAGACATACCTCAGTAAGCCACTGTCACACAGTGTCACTTAACTCATTGTCCACTTCATGGAATGAACAGGGTGGAAAGAATGCAACATGTCATGTTGCTGCACTCGAGACAACATTTGTAGAGAAGGACTTTAAATGCAAGACCAAGTTTGGATACACCCCATTGAAAACCTAGCCTCAGGAATCAGAACAGGAAAGCTACCAGGAACCCTTTACTGTTCCTCATCACAATAATAATAATTGTTGCAGTTGATACGGCGCCTTATCACATCTTCGAGACGTCTCAAAGCGCTTCACAGAATACACAGTAACACAAAATGACTGTATACCCTATGGGTGGAATAGCCCCTACACATGATTTGGGCTGGTGTTTCATATGGAAGGTGGAAGGAAACAAACTAGGAAAATATTAGAACCACTGGCCAATAGGTGGCACTCTTGGTCTGACTAACTTCTCATTAGCTGATCTGAACTGTGCCTAATTGCTCATTGCCAACAAATGGTTAGGACCCAGGGACCCCCTGCAATGGATATGATACTTGAACAATATGGCTCAACTTCAGCAGCACCTTGCTGTCAGAAACCACAGCACAGAGCAAAACACTTTAACGTGAAAAAGCACCACGAGGTATTCCAAATTGCAGTAAATGAGGCCTTGTGCTTGCTCAATAAAACAATGTATAATTGAATTTAATCGTTTAAATTAAAAGCATGTCCTGAATTCTTTCAGTCAATTCGGTCACAACAGCCAATTCAGCCAAGTTTTTATTCCTGGTGTTCCTTAATTTGGTGTTACTCCAGATATCTAGCTTATCTACATCGTAGCCAGGAAAACATTTCTAAGCCATGCTTAGCCCTTCCTATCTGAACCTATTTTTTAAAAAGAAACCGTGATGTTAATGATAGCATGGTTTTTATAATGAGGTACCCAGAGGCTGCAGTAAGTAGAAATTATATTTATGCCTCTAGTGTACAGAATAGAAAATTAAATCCTTGACAGACAGAGCAACAGTCTAAAGGATAAGATTATAATGGATGTTGTGCTTGTCTATCAGAAGCTCATCCCACAAACCAACATTAAAAAGCAAACGGGGAAAATGGAATTCTGAATGGAGACCGTCCAATTTCAATCAAACATAAACACAATTGCCGATATTGAGTAATATCATTATTTAACCCGTGTCTCTCTTGATTGACGTTTTCTCGGAATTTGCAGTCATTCCACAAATTCTTCTCAATAGATGACTTAGGCTGGTGTTGGCTTTCAGGGAAAAGCTATTGAACCCAATTATCCCAAACAAAAACCGCATGACCATTTTCATGCTCAAATCCATTCATTGCTTGGCACCTTCCCAATCCACGAACTGGCGTCTCCACTCGATTAGCACTGTCCTTCTTATCCCTCACATCCTCTGCCCCACCATCGGAGGTCGCACATTCAGCCACTACCCCCCAAAACTCTGGAACACTTTCTCTCAATCCCTCTCCCCGCCCCGCCTGAAAACTTTCCTCTTCAACTATGCTTACAGACACCCGCTCTGAGATGCTGCTTGGAGGGGACTACCTATACAAGCTTAACGTGTTATTGTTGGCCCAAAAAAACAGACCCAGGCATCTGAGGAACACAATTGTATACTGTACTATCAAATTTTCCAAACAAGCTGTTAGTGGTTCCAATTTAAGATGGCTACAGAGAGTAAGCAACTAAAAATAAAATTGAGCAGTGGAATTTAATCAAAGGAGGAATTAAATATTTTAACATTTTGTTTAAAAAAAGCAAATCAGATTCTAATACAGTAATTCCTTGCAAAAAAGTACCATGGTAATGGTGGTAGTATCATGGTAGTACCACCATAACCATGGTACTTATTTTACAAGTGATGCACAGCCATTTAATTTCCTCATTAAATATTAGCAATATTGGGCAGAACACAACATTTTGGATATGGAATGCTGCAGAAGCATTAGGCAGATCAGGTAGTTTATTGCATTGTAACAACTGATTTTACGCATTTAAGCATGACAGGAAACGCTTCTGTGAAGTGCTTTGAGATGTCTCAAAGATGTGATGAGGCTTGATAACAAATGCAAGGATTATTATTAGTACTATTATTAGTATTATTGCTGGTTACCTATTCTCTCGGGGAAGCTATGAGGTGAGGTTTGGTATAGAAAAATTAAACGATACTAAATAAAACAAAGAGGCACAGGCTACAAACTAAAAATGTTTGGTGTGGGGCTGCTCCCTGCATGGACGCGCGCGCACGCGCACACACACACACCACACACACACACACACACACACACACACAAAGAAAGGAGAAAGGAGAAAGGGCAAGATCTCTCTGGTCATTGCATTTCTGTGGTTGATAATTTATACATTATGGGTTCCAATCTTGAAAAAAAACCTTAAATCAATTTTCTTCTACAACCGAAATAAATAAAATTAAGTTAAAAATCAATGTTAATTTCTGCCTCATGGGTGACTTGGGACAGCTGGCAACTCAACTCTCTATTACATGTTGTAAAAGCACCAACTACATTGAAAACAATCACAGAAAAACTGGACTACATTGATTACTTGCAGACAAATAGTTGGAGCTTGGACCATTCAATGCACTATTTAACAAGAAATGACCACCGTGACCCTTCCTTTTAAATGTGCTGCCATATTATTAGCATATATTATTAGTTTGTGTGAATATAGAACTAACCACACTCACTACAGTGCTGTGCTAATAGCAGATGGTGTATGGATCAGACATCAGAATTTCTGGTGTGTTGACACATCTTGGAGTGCAAAGGGAGCTTAAACTCCCGATAACTACAGTAAAAGTCTGTTTATCCGGCACCTTCGGGACCTGGTCAATGCCGGTTAAAGCACCTGCTGGATATTCAGCTGAAAACGCAAAAAAAAAAAACATTTCCATGCATTTTTCTGGATAAATTCCGGTTAATTGAATGCATACCTTTTTTTTCGCGTGTTATGCCTGTTATACGGAAGTTACGGTTGATCGGGTGCCGGATAAACGGGCTTTTACTGTATAAGGGAGTTATAGAAAACACTGTCCACATTAAGAATGCATGGTAATGTAACTCAACCATTTCAGTTGTTATATTAAAGGTGTAGAATGGCATCTATTTTAGAAATAGCTTTTGTAGATTGAATAGCATACACAATGCGGTCAATGCTTCCAATAGTAACATGTGTCTAGATATTAATTAAAAACTTTGGAGGGAAATGGTATTTTGTGCACATAATGAATACTTCATGTGAAGTATTGAAATATGTACTTGGGAAATCCTGTAGTTCAGCGGCTCGAGCCCCTGCCTCTCAAGTGAGAGACCTGGGATCTATTCCTGGCAGGGCAAGTTTCCTTACTCCACAGGCCTAATAATAATCCAGCAAGATAAAAACAAAATTGGCCACTTCAATCCACAACTGTTTGTGGGACATTGCTCTGAGTTTTTGGCTGTCGGGTTTCCCCCACAAATATACAGTCAATTCTTTTTATAGTATATCCTGTGAAGTGCCTTGAGATTTCTAGAAGATGTGAAAAAATGCTATATCAAATGAAATAAATATTATTAAGGTTCAAAAAGAGAATAAAAATTGTTTAAATGCATTCAATGTCAATATTTGTACAATCCAAAAAGGAAAAAAGTATTCTAGAATATTTTTAATTTAAGTTTAATTTCAATTTCCCTGGGATACTACTAATAAGCATTGCTTTTCAATGCTAGAATCTATGTTGTGAATTAATAAGCCTAGGCACCATAATATGAATCCCGGATAGTTAAGATGCCGTTTTTACTCTACTGCCCTGAGCATCCCTTGGGTTACTGCGAATGAACATGTTCAGTGTTGCTTATTGTTGTATGGGTCCCACTGGCGATATTCCAACAGCTGCAGTAATTACTACCGCTCTGCACCATCCATGGAATATTAAATCCAGCCTTTATCAGATTATTTCCACCTTGACTATATTACAATAAACATGATATCTTTGTCTTTAATGGACATCACTGAATGTAGAATTACAATGAATAATGCAGCATGTAAATAGGCTATTTGGCCTGACTAATTTGTAACAGTGTTTATACTGTACAGAACCCTCCAAACTTCCTATTCTCCTTTACCCGTCTATTCCCTTCAGAAAGAAAATCGAAGATTATTTACTTAAAAATAATCTAATAAGAGATAGGAAACATGAGTTGTGTAGCTCAGTGGTTAGAGCAATCATTATACAAGCGAGAGACCTGGGTTTGATTCCAAGCAACAACAACAAAATTAGATTTGTATAGCGCTTTTCACGTTGGCGCTGGACAGTCAGTTTTTTTAGACCCGAGCTGGGGTCAGGATCGAGAAGGATAGAGGGAAGGGAGGGGTGACCGATGGCATAGTCGAAGAGGAAGATCTTGAGATGAGACTCGAAGGAGGCTAGAGAGGGGGTGAGGTGGAGGGTAATTAATGACTGGACACTGCACTTGTTTTTTCTAAAAAAGCTTGATGATGTGAAAATGGTGAGGCGGGTATTCTGGAAGAATGAGATTAAATGGCCAAAGGACATTCTTCATCCAAACCAATTTTGTGATTTTGTGATTGGAGTTATGGGATGTGACCATATGCAACAAGGGGTGAACAGGCAGCTCAAATGAAATGATTTTACAGAAACACCAGTGAGCTTGTGGAATATTCAGTGGAGGCAGATTGTATCATGAAATTTTAATTGAGGGGCATAGGAGTGAAATACTGGATATACAAATGTAATTTTGTTGCTGGTCCTCCATTATTGGTGATTTTCTTTTAAAAAATATTTTCAAATCAGCCAGATGGATGTCAACAAGCTCTTCTGGTCTTGTATGTCCTGATGTTGCTGGTCAACTATCTGATTTGCCCGACAATGCTAAATACTGACCCACTCGCTATCTGCCTGCTTCTACGAAGACAACATGGTTGATTAGGTTCTGCCTACAGCCATCTGCCATTGATCGAGATGTCAATGCTTTGCAGGTAATGATACATGTGCTGGAATTAACAGCTGAACCTGTGTTCTGCACTAACCAAGGCAGATTCCTTTTAGAGGTTGCAACAGCTGACTTTCGTGCCACTTTATTCAAAATCAAATGCTGGTAAAAGACTGAGGTTAAATATTGGATCCATTCACTTTACAGTACAGGTACCCCTCCCCAACCGAGGGGGATATGTTCCTGAAAACCTCCATGGTTGGTAAAACCGCGATTGGAAAATACAAGGCTCTATGGGAAACATGGGGATACGGGGGAGTAAGTTTGGCTGCCAGGATCTGCAGCAATCCGTGAGGCTGTCCGACTGACTTACTGATCTACAGACAGAGAGAGAGAGAGACAAATCAACGGAGAAGGCGGATGACACGGAGGGTGGGGGGGTGCAGAAGGTGGTGTGGTGGGTGACACGGAAGGGGGGCGGGGGAGGAGATGTGGAGAAGGTGGTGTGGTGACAGGGGATAGAGGGAGTAAGTTTGGAAGCATTGGCTGCCAGGATCTGCAGACACAGACAGACACACAGAGAGAGAGAGAGAGAGAGAGAAATCAACAGAGATTTACCTTAATCCTAAGAGAGGAGTGACATCTCGCTGGTTGATTGCAACTGGGTCCTAGCGCCAGACACTAGCGCAAAGCTGGTTAATGCAATTGGGTCCTATCGCCAAACGCTAGTGTTAGTGTTAAAACCCATGGATAAGCAAGGGTTAAGTAATCACCATTGCATGGTTAGCAAGGATTGTCGCATTTAGCAAACCGTGGGTGAGTTTAGCGGTTGACTAGGCCGCGCTTGGGGCGGGGTACTGCATATTTTGTGAAGCGCTTTGAGACATCGATAAGATGTGAAAAGCGCTATATCAAATGCAATAATTATTATTATTATTTATCAAATAATATTACCTCCACAACAAGCAAATTCCAAGTGATTACTGTTTGAAGGCATGTGATACAGAACATTGTAACTTGCCCAAACCTGCAGCATTGGGATCCCACATTACAAATGGTTTTTCTGCTTGAGTACAGGTTTTTCAACCTTATTGCTACAGTTCCTGCCTTCACTACTGATTTGAGTCCCTTTTTTAAATAAATTCATTTTAAATAAAGAAAATCTTCCAAATCCCTGATAATATGGGAGACAATTTCTTTTTTTAGGCCATCTTGGTTTTGCCTTTGAAAATTGCTCACTTGAGTAAGGAGAATAATCCATCCCTCTGCTCTTCCCCGGGCCATATTTGCCACCCTTGTGAGTTCCTGGAGGTTTGGTATACTTGTCATTCTCCATATCACCTGTGCTACAAGCCACATCCGTTAACAAAGGTTAGGGAGTCTCAATAATTGTGTGCAAGGTAGTAAGTTCACATTGGATGGCTTAACTTGCCAAGGATGATGGATTTGCATGTGAGAATGTGGATCATACTACCCCTAGGGGTCAGTTGTAAATATGTAAATATGCGCATGATTACCTCCCACACATTCCTCCTCTCTCAGGCTTCCACCAAGAATTGAAGATAGTCTCAATGGTCTCAAGATTTCAAAGCTAAATTGTGGTTTTGAGGCCAGTTTGCGTTTTATGTGCACTGTTGCCTGTCACAATCACAAACAAATCATTCTCCTGAATGCAAATACAATGCAGTCGGCCAAAAGGACATAAAAATAATTCGTAAATGGGGCATCAAAAGTGTGTATTCAAAACTGAGACAAGCATCCTTCAGCATCGGACCTGACCATTAAAGCTTGATGGACGTGTCCATGCATAAGCTGCTGTCATTAGGATACTTAATCAATCTGCTCGTGACTGCTTAATAATGTTTAACATGCTAAGAAATGATTCTGGTACAATGTAATCAGATTGAGGAAGGATGTATGTACCTCGATGATCCCATTAGACCATCATTTGGAGTAATTGATGAACACTGAAAAATAGAAGGTAAAGCTGGGCATGTTATGTTTAATATAATTACCAGGACGGTACCAGGAATGAGGGACTTCAGTTATGAGGAGAGGCTAGGGAAGCTAGGATTATTCTCCCTAGAGCAGAGAAGATTAAGAGGAGACTTAATAGAAGTTTCCAAAATTATCAGGGGATTCGTTAGGGGAACAACGAGAAACTATTTCTACTGGTGAGTGGGTCAGTAACCCGGGGACACAGATTTAAAATAGTTGTTAAAAGAAACAGAGGGGAGGTGAGAGAATTTTTTTCACACAGTTTGGATCTGGAATGCATTACCTGAAAGGAAGGCCAATTCGATAAAAAAAAATTAAGCGAGTAGTAGATAGTTATTTGGGGAGGACAGGTTTGCAGGGCTATGGGGAGTGAGTGGGATTGATTTTGACAGCTCTTTTCAAAGAGCCAGCACAATGGGTCAAATGGCCTCCTTCTATGCTGTATAATTCTGTAATTCTATGATTATGTTTAACATTGTGGCGTCTAGTAGTGTCATTAGCGTGGACGCCTCGCAAAACAGTGGACCTGGGTTTGATTCCCAGGCGGGGTGAAAGATAGGCAAGTTTGCTTACTCCATATGCCTGTTCCAGCACCTTGGGATGTCCTCCTGATGTGAAAGGCGCTCTAAAATGCAAATTTGTTGTTGTTGTTTACCTAGCTGTAAGCAGGAACCGGTTAGTCAATTGGCAGATCATTTTTCCAGGGGTAATAATCCCTTCAAAATAAATAAATAATAATTTGATCACTAAATCCACGACTGTTTGTGGGACACTGCTGTGCGCAAATGGCTACCGCGTCTCGTCCACAAAGTTTGCATTCAATTCACTTTACTTGTGAAGTGTATATTTTATATTTTGTGAAGCACGTTGAGACATCTCAAAGACATGATCAGGTGCTGTATCAAATACGAGGATTGTTATGTTGAGCACAATTTGCTTCCTAATTAGTCTTGTGTCAACCGCATGCTGATCATCAGACTGCAAGAGCATCTTCTAGATCCCTGCGTTCTATTACTTAAATCCCACTCACTGTTCGATAAAACATTTCACAACAGAGAAATAAGCTTTTCCCCCCACTGCCACATGGAGACACCCACCCCCCAGAGATAGAAAGTCCTTGGTATCCTCATTATCTTTAGCCACACAAGGCTAAAGAGTGTCCTCACAAGTTCCTATCCTGTCCTGACATTCTTACGGTAGGGAATGTCCCATATGCTTTCCTTCTACAGTATATTCTGTGAAGCACTTTGAGACGTTGATAAAATGTGAAAAGTGTTATATCAAATGCAAGGAACATTATTACTATTCTATTCTAAGAGACAACAAAAATAACAAATAAAATGCAAGGATTATTATCCATGAAATTTTAGTTCTGCTCTGCTCCTCAATGATTCCTTGAGAGCTCATGGATGGCCCCAATGGATGAGAGTGAGATATTTCAAGGGTTTTGAAAAAAAATTGTAAAACAAAGTAATGCTCAACGATGCGTGCAGCCCTGGAGTAAAGTGGATAAATAGTTTTACCGTCACGCGGAAAGGTGTGGGAATGGGCGTTTCCATTGCGGTATGTTCATCCGGTGCGCTCCCAGGCATGCTGCGTCTGCGCCCACTTCTCTCGATTGGAGAATCTGAAGGGAAAAAAGCACATAAAGGCATGTCGGTTAATGTCGCTCTTTCCTTTCAACTCACTCACTTCTTGAGTCGCTCTTTCCTTTCAACTCACTCATTTCTTGAACCCCTCCAATCAGGTTTCCGCCCTATCCACAGCACAGAAACTGCCCTGGTCAAGGTCACAAATGACATCCTAACCGCCTGTGACCAGGGCTCCCTCTGCCTCCTCGTCCTCCTTGACCTGTCTGCTGCGTTCGACACAGTCGATCACACCATCCTCCTTCAACGTCTTTCCTCCCACCTCAACCTTCAAGGCACAGTCCTTGACTGGTTCCACTCTTACTTGACCCACCGTTTACATTTTGTTTCCTCCAATGGTTTTTCTTCAAACCCCCGCACAGTTTCTCACGGCGTCCCTCAGGGCTCTGTCCTCGGTCCCCTCCTTTTCACCCTTTACACGCTCCCTCTGGGCGACGTCATCCGCAAACATGGGGTAAATTTCCACATGTATGCGGACGACACCCAGTTGTACCTTTCTGCCTCATCCCCCATCCCCCAGACGATCGATGTTCTGACAGCAAGTCTGTCCGACATCGAGTCGTGGACGAGGGACAACTTTTTGCAATTGAACGTGAGTAAGACCGAGGCCCTCCTGATTGGCTCAAGCCAGCGCCTCCGCACATCGGGCGCTGCCAGCCTCAACATCCAAGGCTGTACTCTCCACCTCACAAAGCCAATCAGGAACCTCGGCATCATGTTCGATCAAAAACTTTCCTTCCTCCCCCACATCCGCGCCTTGACCGGCACCGCTTATTTCCACCTGCGCAACATTGCCAGGCTCCGCAACTATCTTACCCCCCGTGCTGCCGAAACACTCGTGCATGCATACATCACCTCACGGCTGGACTACGGAAATTCTCTCCTCGTCGGCCTCCCCAGTTCCTCCATTCACAGGCTGCAGGTCATCCAAAACTCTGCAGCCCGTGTACTATCCCGCACCCGCCTCCGCGACCACATAACCCCCACCCTCGCCCGTCTCCACTGGCTCCCCATCCTCCAGAGGATCGAGTTTAAGATCCTCGTCCTCACCTACAAGGCCTTACACGGCCTTGCCCCACCCTATCTAACCGATCTACTTTCCCCCTACAAGCCCACCCGGACCCTCCGTTCAATAGGACTTGGCCTGCTCCAAGCCCCCCGCCCGAACCGCCCCACCATCGGAGGCCGGGCCTTCAGTTTCTCCGCTCCCACCCTTTGGAATGCAATCCCTCAATCCCTCCGTTTCGTTTCTTCCCTTTCCTCTTTCAAGGCCGGTTTGAAGACTTTCCTCTTCGATCGTGCCTTCTGTTCCACCCCGAACTCTTTTACCCCCCCTTCGTATTTCACCCCTTCCCAAACACTCCCCTCCCAGCTCGGGTCACACGCCTCCTGTGCAGCGCCTTGGGACGTCCTCCCGACGTGAAAGGCGCTCTATAAATGTAATTTGTTGTTGTTGTTGTTGTTAATGGGGTAGGTCAACCTTGGCCAGTGCAGTTTGGAATACAAGTGTAAGTGAAGTGCCAGACATCTCTATTTAAAATTTCCCATCTGGTAACTCAATTAGTAAACCAATCATGTGACATTGAGCCACGCTGACCTGCCCGGGTCTGAACTCACACAGGATTGTACTGCGTTAGTTGCTGGGGTAACAATGGGGAAGCTCCATCAACATTTAGGCCCCTGGGAGAGAAAGTAAAGGACAAGTCAGGCGCCGGCTAGACCACTGTCTAGTGAGTATAGAGGGATTGTAGGGACTGAATATATTCTCTACTCTTATTGTGTTCCTTGGGATGTCCTCCCGACGTGAGAGGCGCTCTAGAAATGTCATTTTGTTGTTGTTGTTCCTCAGCATTGCCAACTGCTAGACAACCTTTTTCTAAAAGATGCAGCACTTACCACTGAGATACAACTAGGGCTGACAGTGTGCCTGCTGTTGTTTCATATGCTGGAGTGCCATCTGCTTATTGGATACGTACAATTTAATGACAAATTTCAGCAATAATCAGTTTAATAGTCAGTCAGAATTATCTCCAGTATTCCATTCGCTCATTATGGCAGACCTGAAGTGCTCACTGCGAAAATCAGGTCAGATTATGTAGAGAAATGCTCATTGCTAATATTTGGTGAGACAGGGACATTTCCGTGTGTGGGTGGCATACATATGTGGAATTCTGAAGCACAGTGACAGTTTTCCCCATGTGTCAGACAATTGGCCAGCCAAACTAAAATGTGTTCCTTGATAATATCAGACTCTTATAGAGATGCTATAGCAAATACCAGGCTATTTAGTGATAATCAATGCTGATACCAGTATACATAGTACATAGGTGTGCTTACTGCAAATATCAGGCTATACGTTTTCTCCACACAGGTTCCAAGGCAAAGTTATTTACCCGATTTTCACCTCGTCAACACTGGTTATTCACTGACAAACTCAAGTTACATTAATCACAGGTTACCAGATTCATAACTGCCCTGCCATTCATTTCCAATGCACAGATCAATAGTGTTCTCATGTCCACATGTTTATGCAACATCTAAAGTTTAACAGCAGCATAACCGGTTTCCCAACGGACCAAGCTGTGCACTCCACTTTAGTCTCCTACCAAATATCTACACATTGCATTCTCACATTGCATGTAGCACTATCTTCGGCCCCAGAGAATGAGGTCACAGTGCTGTGCAGATAGATGTTTATTAGAAAAGCATTTTAGTGATGATAAAAATATTCTGTACACCAAAGCATGCTGTGTCCCATTTCAAATGTGCTAGAGGGGTAAAATAAGCAGATACTCTGCATTTTTATGCATTAAAGAGCACTTACTGCAAGTGACACACAGCGCAATATAATTTATGAACACAAAAGCCACGCAATTTATTTATAGTAGAAATCGAATATAATGAATATGCTTGAAGTGGTACAGTGCCACTCTAAAAGCATGAAATCAGATACAGTAAACCTAGTTTATTTCCCCTTCAATAGCACAAGTCAAGGTTTTGTGAAGTTCATTTACAATAAATACTGGAAGTTTGGAGTTTCACAGTCCATGTTGTGTGTGGTCACTTTCACCTTGATAACTTTACAGAGAGAAAATAACTAGCACAAATCCAGCATCTTCAAGCCCTTTACCGCTTTTTCTGTTGTATAACCCTACCTAGAGGTACAGTATTACAAAACCTTGTACTGAACTGAATATTCCACGCACGTGTTTCTCGTGTACATCACCAATTGGTTCAATGATGGACTTTGTAGATTTATGCAGAACAGCCTATGCCATTGGGGTAGTCAGGAAATAAAATGATGAACTCTCCGTTGGCTGCATTTATTCTGCAAAACACCAGCTACAGTACTTAACATCCAAATAATACTCGCTCCATTGGAACATTTGGAGTTACTTAATAGAAGAGGTATAAATTTAAAAACTTTCTGTCTTGGCACATTTAGTTTACATTTAATTTTTACTCAATAATGCAGCACATAATACAAAAAGCTGACACGTGCAGTCTGATGTACAACAACAATAAAATAACACTTGTATAGCACCTTTCACGTGAGGAGGACGTCGCAAGGCGCTGAAATATCTGATATACGGTCTACACCAACTCTACTTTTGCCTCAAAACCCCAATTACACTAATAGCAGAACCCAAAATACATCCTAAGAAGCATTGAGATGATTGACAACTTTGACAGAATGAGCACAGTTAAGACTTGAAAGATCATTTTTAAGGCTGTGCAATTTGGGTCTTAAGAAGCATAGCTCTGCTCACTGACGTGTGACTGGGATTTGCAGCTCACAGAGCAGAGTGAAGGTTGAACTCAACGTACAAGACATATGATCTGGGCTCAATTCATGGTACATCCCCTCAAAGGCTAGTTCAATAAAGAATTCTGTACATCAAAACTTATATTACATTCTTCTATCAGCTTTTCATATTATTTTAACATCAAATGAAAGATTAAAACCTGGTTGTCTTTCCAGCGTGATTCAAACAGTGATTCAAAGAAACACGTTAAAAAATTGTGGAACCATTTGACTTGTTTTATTCACCAATCGTTGTGTTAGAACAAGCAGATCAGAAATCCTGTGCCCCTGATGCTAATTAATGGCTTAATCAAATAAATCTTTTCCATGGGACTTCCCCGTACACAATATTATTGTCCTTTTTCAACAATGAGCTATCTCAATCGCGATCTATTTCCTACCTACACATTTTATAATTTAGCTCCACTTGAAGATATTTCCTGTGTATCTGCTGAAGTACATAACAGGGCTCCAATGTTTGTCTGGAACAAAGTGTGTCCTTAATTTTACAAAAGATTCCTTGATCAATTGTTAATCAAATTCAATTGTAGGAAGGGTGTATTTTGATGCATGGATTGTTATTAAATGCAATACAGTATTTAAGGAAAAAGACTAAAGCATTGCATTGCTAATCAAGCCGTAATTTAATAAGCAATGCATATTCCTCACACATGTATTAAAAAAATCCAGCTATCTTTCTAGGAAAGTTATAATTCAGCATTACTTTATGGTACTGTGACTGGCAGGAAGGCGAATGGATGGACCCTGTTTTGTTTTCAATCCTAACATTCCTTATGAAATTTACAGCCCAGATGAAAGCCATTTTACTCATTGTGCCTGTGCTGACTCTTTGAAAGAGCAATCCATTTAATTCTATTTACCTGCATATGTAATAATCCTTGCATTTGATTTAGAGCCTTTCCATGTCTTTGAGGCTTCTCAAAGCATTTCATTGAATATTCTGTAAAGTGAATTGACTGATATTTTGTGGGTGAAATGCAGCAGCCGATTACACACAGATATGCCCTTTTCTTCACACCCAGGTAAATCCCTTCCATTTAGATATGCGTGCAGTTCCCACCCTTTGAAAGCTATTATGGATTCTGCCCTGACCATCACTCCTAGCAAAGCATTCTGCATCCTAACAACTCTCCATTTAAATGAATTGTTCCTAATCTTCCCCCCCTTTAGTAATTATATTAAATTGATGTCCTCTTGTTTATCACTGACTCACCAATCAGGGTAGATAATTTGTCTCCATCGACTATGAAAACCCCTCATCATTTTAATTTACAGTGTAGGATGTTGCCAGGGAGTAGTAGACAGTTAGCAAGAGACTGTGCATTCCATTCCAGACAACGGCAGATGTATTTCCATGTGTAGTTGGTGTACATTTCAGTCTAGTATGGACCCTCTTGAGCATGGTGATGGGTTTCAGACAGCCAGCTGATCAAAAAAATCACTTTCCAAATTAAAAACCTCATTAACCCTGCCGTAAGCCTTTTTTTTCTTCCTCACTCAATAAATATAAATGATTTAATGCACGCAAGCTTGGGTAGTAAAAGCAGAAATCCTCTTCTATGTATGTTTTGATATTGTCCATTAGAGCCTTTAATACAGTTGTCAAAATCAATAGAGCACCCATCAGATAAATCACTGCCAATTAACAAAACTGGAGGAATTATAATTATACTGCAGTATGACAGGAATGTGATAAACAATCCCGGACAAGTAAACTTGTGAATAAAGTACCGGAGACTAGTTGCAATCTGCGATGCCTCACTGATGACTCTTAGACAATGAGGTCCAGGACATCTTACAGAAACATGATCATGCAGTATAGTAGCTGAGAATGATTTTCATACAGACAATACACTGATATTAAACAAGATAGAAAATGTGGCTGTGGGATAATGTGAATGTATAGACACTAAGACAGTTTGACCTCCCTATAGCATGGATATTTGCACCCTATTCGATCAGCATTTTAACGGGGTCTTCGGGGAGGAAACTCTCTGACTTAAGGCAGCCTTTTCTTCAGTTCAGATATTGCTGCTCGGGAAATGAATCAAGTTAAACATTAGCAATTCAATACTTCAAACACCACTTAATGGAGTGATCTCGATCAGTTTCTATACTCAGCTAAATCTCCAAACTACCTTCAAGCCAGAGGGTGTCTCCCAGAGCTCAATATGGGACTTTAACCTTTACCCTTGTCATCTTTATTAATCCAATCGTCAGATGTATTCAACCTGACAAGATGTCTCTCATGCTGATGAGCAATGACCTAGTTTTGCTTTGCACATGAAATACCTTTAAACTTACTCTGGCAAACAGATGATCGTCTCTCGTTAATTATTAAGATCACCAACTGATTCCTTTTCACATCAACACACCAAAAAAAAACTCCACAAAATGTAATATCGTTCAGTGACACTAAACTAACAGCTATTAAATATTTAGTGTTAAGCTTGGAATCTGGCTGCATTCCCATGTTGGAGAAACTCTGAAATAAGTTTTCACAGATTTTTAATTAGCCAATGTTAACATAAAAATGTATTCCATTGCTTTTCTTCTATGCATAGCTTTCTACAGTTTTTACAATAAATTTCTGATAACTCAACCCTGGAATTATTATTTCTGATTTTTTTTTCTTTTTTCCCTCCATTGTGGAGCTCCTGTGGCTTAGTGGTGAGAGCACTTGTCTTGCAAGCTGGGGAGACCAAGCTGGGGAGACCAAGCTGGGGAGACCAAGCTGGGGAGACCAAGCTGGGGAGACCAAGCTGGGGAGACCAAGCTGGGGAGACCAAGCTGGGGAGACCAAGCTAGGGAGACCTATGTTTGAATTCAGGCAGGTCAGGGCGATACCTTAGGCAAGTTTCCTTACTCCACACGCCTAATAATAATCCGTCCCCAAAAACCCTCCACAATAATGAAATTGGTCATTTCAATCCACGACTAATTGTGGGACGCTGCTGTGCGCGATTGGCTGCCGCAATTTGCCCACAAATATACAGTCAATTCACTTTACAGTATATTCTGTGAAGCGCTTTGGGACGTTGATAAGATGTGAGAAGAGCTCTATCAAATGCAAGGATTATTATTGTTATTACACACTGCAAAATGCTCGGTGACTTGCTCCATTGTACTTCTGAAAACATCTGAATTTTCAGAAAGGTCTAACTATAAAATAATAATAATCCTTGTATTTGATATAACCCCTTATCACATCTTTGGAGACGTCACAAAGTGTTTCACAGCATATACTGTAAAGTGAATTGACCTTATATCTGTGGGAGAAACATGGCAGTCATTTCTGCACAGCAGCGTCCCACAGACAGCTGAGGATTCACCATACACTATACAGACTGTGGTCTCACCAAGGCCAAATATAATATTCAAATCACTTCACAATTCCATACATGATACCCTCAGCCACTCATCTTCACGTTTGGTTGTTTGTTTGACATGCTTGGAAGCATTTTACAATGGTTTAGCAACCTCTCAAATGTTTTTTTATGGTTGCACATTTCCAAAAAAAGTAATTAGAGAAATATTTCCACACATTGCTTACTTCTTTATGGATAATCGCTTCAATCATTTAGTGCTTATGGCAATTTACCTATGACTAAAGTTACGTAAGGATATAATCCGTGCGTATATGCAACCTTGTATAAAGTATTAAGCATTCAGTACTACAGAAGAAGCCTGTTTATCCGTGACCCGATCAAGTGTAACTTCCGTATAACCGGCACCTCAAAAAAAAAGGTCCACATTCCATTAACTGGAATCTATCCGGCACAATACATTAAAAAAAAAAAAATTGTGTGTGTTTTCGGACGAATATCCGGCATGCGCTTCAACTGGCATTGGCCAGGTCCCGAGGGTGCCAGATGAACGGGCTTTTACAGTACATTTACAAAAAATTCAAGTGCACATTTTCACGATTGTTAGAACAAAACTCCATCTAGCTTTTTATAATGTAAAACATACTTCAGTTATCTGCAAGGTCATTCACTTCCTGTTAATCAAACAGTGCAGTCATTGAATAATTTGATAACATTTGTTGAAATCCAATTCAGACAGATTTAACAGTCTGCTGGATCAAATTTACACAGAGAATGATGCAAACACTGTAGAAAATTATAGTGAGTTTTCAAGCCCTTTGCATCAGCACTAGACTGACAAGCAACTGCAGTACAAATACTCTTTAGAATACAGGACCACTAAATGTTGAAATGCTGCACTTTAAAGCTCATTTAACATGTTGTAACATAATGAAGCACCTAATGAATTAAAACAATACAGGCAGAAATTTCCTAAGTAACTCTAAAAATAGTCGGAAAGCATGTTTATTCAAGCTGGATGCAAAACAGTTTGTACATGGCCATAAAACAGATGGAACCTGTACAAATGCACGCTTTTCACACATACATCATGGTTCAGTGCAATACCTGTTGCAGAAACAAAAGATGTATAGTGCTTTAAACTGACAAAGGAGGGATGATTTAATATCTTTGCTCAAGTCCTAATCCTATAATCTCCCCAAGATAACAAGTGTATCCGTGTCTAAAGAAATGTCTTTGAAGGACCAGAAATGGATATGATTAGGAAGAGCAATTGCTGAATCCAAGCCCCAAACTGAAAGTAAACAGATAGCATAAACAAATAATCCATAGGATTAAAAAACAATTGGATTTAAAAATAATTAGCAGGAATTGACATCAATAATTAGTCTTAAAAATGGTATCTATATTGGTAGTTTGGGAATAAAAGATAAAGCTCTCTGCAAATAGTGGAAATCAGTTGACATCAAAAGAGAGATTTGGGATTCAGAGATTCAATCAGAATCCTTCTCATCAGTATCAGACTCTGCCACTGTCAAGGGTTCCAGATCGCTACCCCGCTTGAAGGGAGGGTTTATAACGCTATATAGCGTTATATAAATGCAAGTTGTTGTTGCTGTTCATGACAGCAATGTCCCATAAACAACCATGACGTGAATAATCATTTTTTTTCAGGAGGACAGTTGGGCAGGAAATGGGAGAAATTCTCTTCTCCTTTCAAATGGTGCCATAGGATCTTGAATGGCCACATGAATGGGCAGACAAGGCCTTGGTTTAATGCCTCACCTGAAGGACAGCACCTTCAACAATGCAGCACTACTCCACCCCCACCACTATATTTGAGTGGCAGCCTAGACTGTACAAATTCACATTTCCAACTTCTAAACCTTCTGACTCGAGGAGCAAAAATGCTTCCAAGTGAGACAGGCTGAGATCTCACACCTGAGCATTCCGAATGTCATGCAGCAGAAAGGAAACTCCACATCGCTGCACCAAACCTCATCTCGGGCTAGCCTTTGTTAAAATACAATGCTTCTCAGCAGTCAATGGATGATACTTTTTCCAAGGGCTAAGATGGTAACAGGAAGACAATATTGTTGCCAGATAAGACCTGACAAATGGTCCACCCAGCATCCTGATACATCTTGGAAGAGGGTCACCACAATGCTATTGCTGAAGCCATCAAAGCTGAAGGTTGCAAAGGGCTTAGAAAGTGCTTAAGAGTACAGATGTCAAACAAGCTATCGTGGAGCAGTCATGTAGAACAATAATGAAGAAAGCACATTTACTTTACTGAACAGATGGGTGGATGAGAATCGAAAAAAAAACGATTGCTTCAAAGTAGAGGCTGCTACTCCTGCGCTAACTTTCCTGCCAGACTGCCTCACTCGCTCATCGCTGAATTGCAGCCAGAGGAAGCACACTTTCAGGCTATTCTGTACCACAAAATCTTAAAAGACATAAATAAAAACAGAATTTATTGCTGCTTAGAAAATAAATTTTAGGTGCAACAAATGGCAAATATTTTCCAACAGTTTATTAGGACAAAGGATCAGCTTGTTATCTAGAGTATGTATTAAGTCTGTGCATATGTTAGATAACAGGTCAGAAGGTTGTTGGTTCAAGGCTCATATCGGGACTTTGTAGAGTTATATGGGAAGTTTCGATGGAAAGCGCTGTATTGAAGTGCCAGCTGCTCTATGAACCCAAAGGACTGACGTGAGGCTATGTATTCATCTATGTACATTATTAGATTGTACTGGTATTACAGTAAATTGTATTAAAGTATTGTTTCAGAGTATTTTAGGACATTCTTCCAACATAAAAGACAATACTGTAAACAAATAATTTGTTTTGTATTAATTATTGATAGAAGGTCAATGTACTTCCTCCTCACTTATGGCACTCTGGCAACAGCCAGATCATATGCTCAACCTTCGGGCGGACAATAAATAGGGATTAAAATACAACACTAAATACAGCAGACCTGAAAAGCTCCAGTCAGTGAAAAAAAACTTCCCTTCAATGGCTTGCTTAATGCGTTATCAATGACCTGGCAGTTAGTTCACAGTAAGCCAGCACTTGGACTCCTTGTTTTCGCAACCAGAGCGTGAGAAGCAGCAGTTACCGTAATGGCTTTAGAAAGGCTGCTATGACGGATCACTGCACTCCAAAAACAGGCAGAATTTAGGTTTGGAAATAATCTTCGCACCAACAGTGTGGAGGGAGATTCCAAATTAATGGTACCGTTCTCTCCTAAGATTTATTTCAGCAGAATTAAACCATTGGTCCATAATTCCATTAAATTCTCCTCCAGATCATGAATTTGAATGAGAACTGCATTCTCATGGAACAATGGTCTAATTCTGCTGAAACTGTTTCTACGTTACCTTGTTACAATACAGTATGGATTTAAAGCACTTGGCGATGCTGGCTGGGCACCCAACCTTGGAGTGGAAGCCGAGGGACTTTGGGAATGGAAAGATGACTCAAAGCGCGGTCGATACTAACTCTAACCTATTTGCGAGGACTGATGTAATCAGACAACAAATGAGCTTTAACCAAGGGTCTGAAAAGTTCATTCCAACAACATGGAAAAACAATAAATTCCATATCTTGAAATTTCCATTGTATCATTTTATAGCCATGTACTGTACTGTTAGTTGGCTGTGGCATGGTCCTATCTTGGACAGTTTCCCAGTAGCATCCCAGAAAACCACAGGATGTCACATGAGCCACTTTTTTTGCACAACGTTAAGAGTTATTCTTCTCAGCCTCGCTCCAGAACCCAGTTAAATGTTATCGGGAAGAATGAAACATTCGGAAACGTTGCATGGTGTTAACATTTCAATTCATTATTTGGGTTTTTAAAACCGTCTCCATTCAACTGTTATGAAATGTCACTAACTCTCCAATAACATTACACAATTTGCACTTGTATAGCATCTTGGACGCAGCATTCACAGCAATGATGGGCATCACCAAGCAGAGAGGAAGACGGGAAGTTGACAGTGATAAACAAAAGCGCACAGTACATTAAAAAACAGAACTCCATTATCAGATTTAATGACACAATGTGACCCTAAGGACATCCTCCTGATGTGAAAGGCGCTATACAAATCCAATCTGTTATTATTGCTATAAGATTAATAATAATCACCCATGCATTTGAGATAGTGCCATATCATGTTGTTAAGTCACCTCAAAGAGCTGCAAGGAATATATTGTAAAGTGAATTGGCTGTTTATTTTGTGAAGCAGGAGGTAGAAATTCCTTTAAACAAGAGTGCAGATGCTTTAGTTTTAAATTTAATGTATGTACAAAGTCATAGGAACATATAAACATATAAACAGGAATATCCATTCAGCGCCTCAAGTCTATTCCGCCATTCCATAAAATCAGGTCTAATCCGTATCTCGACTCCAATTACCCCCCTTGCCCCACATTGCGATACCCTCGTCTGACAAAGATCTATCCACAAACTAAAGTGCACTGACATTGTGTCATTAAATCTGATAAGTCGCAAACTACAGTGCACAAAATCCCCTTGACTGTCCATTTGCCGATTTGGGGACCAACTGTTTGTTGGAACTAAGCATAAATCTGCAATCTGCTGAGAGAGATAACGGATGACTTGACTTCCTTACTTTACCATGGATATCGATGTCAACACAACCAAAGCAAGAGCCAGGAGTGGACTGGAAAAATCACAACAATTCCTTTTTTTTGTTGTATAGAGACAGCGATATCCTGTCAGACACAAAGAACAAAAAAAAAGGCACCACTGAGAGCAGAAAACCAGCAACATAAATTGTGTCAGAAATTGTGAAAGGCTGATCGGTAAAATCACAGCCTGTCATATTGATTCAAGAAATTCAACCCTGCACTGGTGTCTCTTGAGAGCCCTGTTCTGCACAAAAGTTGCTGCGCTTCTAAAATGCTTGACATATTTCCAAAGCTTTAGTCTTCACTTGAGTATTTACACTTTTTCACGTCAATCAAACCTTTTCACATGTACAATTTATGTTAATGGGTTTTAACATTGGTTTTCTGCACCTCAATCACGAGGTATTTTCTCAGTTGTTGCTCAGCTCGGATTTATTGGAATTCAGCAAATTTAAGAATTTTCTGATGCTGTGAATCATCATAGAAGGTGGATATAATAATAATAATCCTTGCATTTGATATAGCGCTTTTCACGTCTTCTAGACATCTCAAAGCGCTTCACAGAATATACCGTCAAATGAATTGACTGTTTATATGTGGGCAAAACGCTGCTTCCAATTAATTGGGCACAGCAGTGTCTCACAAACAGTCGCGGATTAAAAATGACCAATTTATTATTGTTTAGTTTTGAGGATTATTATTAGGCGTGTGGAGTAAGGAAATTTGCCCAAGCTTGCCCTCATTTACAACATCAACTCAGTAATGATTCACAATGATCCTATCAGAAATTTTCACTTGCAAAGTAGCAGGTACACAGACATTGAGGAACAGGAACATGACATTCAGCCAACCAAACTCACATGGTCATACACCTTCCCTAAACCAGTTTAATCCCTAAACCTATCTGCGCTAAACCTTGTTAATGGGAAGAAATTCACCTGGGCCTAGATTTATTCATGTAACATTTCCTAGTGTCAGCAATTTTGAAAAGTGTTGAATTCTTAGAATTTACAGAAACCGATTTAAAAATCAGTACCTTAAGAATATTCCTAATTCTGGATGTTCCTAAAAACTGCATAAATCGAGTAAATTTTAATCCGGGTAGAATCTCTAGCACCATATACTAGATCATTTCCAAAGTATCTATCCTTCTCGAAAACCTCAATCGAATTTTAAAAGATCAAGAAATTAAAGTTCTCAATATTGGCAAGGTCAATAAATATCAACCTATTGGAGCTCGTGTAGCTCAGTGGTTAGAGCACTCGACTTACAAACGTGAGACCTGTGTTCGAATCCAGACAGATAAGGGTGAAACCTTAGGCAAGTTTCCTTACTCCTTACTAATAATAATCCCTCCAAAAAAACACAATAATAAAAATTGGTCATTTCAATCTACAACTGTTTGTGGGATGCTCCTAGCACAATTAGCTGCTAGGAGCATCCCACAAACAGTTGTAGATTGAAATGACCAATTTTTATCACAAATAGTCAATTCACTTTACAGTATATTCTGTGAAGCGCTTTGAGGCATCGATAAGATGTGAAAAGTGCTACATCAAATGCAAGGATTATTATTAGTAGTAGTATTATTATCAGAGAATAAGCCCTCGGGATCTCTTGATATTTTGTCAATGCTTCCTTCTGTCCCAATCAGGATGCATTCAATTCATATTGACTCACAATGAGGGAGCTGGAGTGTCAGACAGGAAGATAAACTGGGTTGTGTTTGGCCTTTCATAAAACACACTTTTATTTACTCTTCTCTGGAGTCAATTTATCCCAAGGAAATTATCCAAGTGTTACAGGGTGAGAAATGCTGTGCAAAATGCTTTCCATACTACCGAAACAACAACACAATTACATTTATAGAGCGCCTTTCATGTCGGGAGGACATCCCAAAGCGATGAACATCAGGTCGGGATCCGAGCATGGAGGGGAAGGGTCAGGGTAGGGGGAAGGGGAAGGAGAGTAGGAGAGGTGGAAGAGTTAGGAGGGGAGCAGAAGGCACGGTCGAAGAGGAAGGTCATCCCTCTCAGCGCCTCTCAACCCTGCAAACCAAAACCCTGCTGCGGAGGGTGGTGCAAACTGGACCAGCAGTGAGAGAGCTTGTCAAATAACCAGATCAATAGCAAGCTATATCTAACCAGTTTTTTTTTACTGGTTAGATTTCAGCACTCATCCCAATAACAACAAATTAGACCTGTATAGCACAAACAATAGGCTCTCCAAGCCTTGGCTCTAGCCAACCTGCAGCAAATACATTCCAAAATTACGTAAAGCAAGATGCGTTCCTCCAGGGAGTGAATACGCATTCAATTCCAACAATCTATCTCTGGGATAATAATAATCCTTGCATTTGACATAGCACTTTTCATGTCTTCTAGACGTCTCAAAGCACTTCACAGAATATACTGTAAAGTGAATTGACTGTATATATGTGGGTGAAACACGGCAGCCAATCACACACAGCAGCGTCCCACAAAAAATTGGTCACTCCAACCCATGACTGTACGCAATTGGCTGCTGCATTTCATCAACAAATATACAGTCAATTCACTTTACAGTATATTTTGTGAATTGCTTCGAGACGTCTAGAAGCTGTGAAAAGCACTATATCAAATGCAAGGAATATTATTTACATATTATTATCCCAGCTTGGTTCAGATCCTCTTAAACAAAGTACGTAATGGGTTTCCGCATGTGTCAAGATACCCGGCTGACCAGAAAAAAATATTAGAGTTGACCATGACAATGGTATTTTTCGGAAGGTTGGGCAGTACTAAAATGTCTGCAATTTTAAACCTGAAGAATAAAAAGTCAAAAAAACATAGCATAGCATTTCCACATCCACATCATAGGAATATCAATTTGTCTCTGCACAATCAGGTCAGCAAGTCTCAGCTTTACCTAGTTACTGCAGCTTCTGTTTCTTTGCCTAGATGCATGCTATATTTAGCTGTAGTCATTGATAATAGCTGCAAGTCATTGCATTCCACCTCTGTGAACAAACACATGCCTGTAACTAACAATCAATGTAAATTTCTAATTCAAATGCGACTCATCAACGAAGGAATAAGCAAATCTTCTTAATGTGACCTCCTCCCATCACCACCACTGTGCACAACCTAACCTGGAACATCGGCAGGACCTGGAAGGGAAGATAAGTCATTGGGGGCAGGGAGTCATCCAACTCAGCTCCACCAAATCCTGGAAGCCAAAGCTCTAAAGGGAAGGGTGGACCTAACTGGACAAGCAGCAGCAAAGCTTGACAGACAACAATATCAATGGCAAGCTCTGCGGTTTTAGATGGCTGGAATCCAGCAATCAAACGTATACTTCAAGGAAAGTGTGCATTCCATTCCAACAATCTATCACTGAGTGTTGGTGGGATGCATAGAAACTCAGCTTGGTTTGCAAATCTTAAGCACGGGTTTCTGCCTGTGTCAAGACACTCGGCTGAAACCTAGTCACAAAAACATTATTTTGAAACTTAGGAGATTACAAATAATGATTGAAACATAATTAAACAAAAAAAAGTGGAAAGCTATTCTGGTTGTCAGAATTTAATAACGAAATCTTATGAATTGATTTTAAACAAGATGCTGCACTCCATCATTGGTGGGACAGTGTTTAGTCACTTTGCCCCACCCCACTGGGTCTTTTCCAAATGCCTTGGTCTCACTCTTCCATCTCTGTTTTCAAATCCAATCCTACTACTTCCCCAGGGCTTTGACCCTTAAATCCTGCACAGTAGTATTCCAGGTTAAAGTGGATATCATACTGTACTATTGATATTGTGAATGATCTGTCCCGCTGTATGTTCCCAGTGATTTCTGTTCTTATATCATATTGTAGTAAATGTAGTATTCATCTCGCCCACAAACATACAGTCAATTCACTTTACAGTAAATTCTGTGAAGCGCTTTGAGACATCTAGAACAGCAGTTCTCAACCAGGGGTACATCTACCCAGGGGGTATACAATTACTTCCAGGGAATACAGGTGGCAGTACATTGATTTATTTAGCTCTCTTATTTTGCGTTTTATAGTCTTCCAAATTGTATATTTGGTTATTAATCCCCTCATTTTGTATGTCACTAGTTATTTTGTTATATAAGAAAAACTTGGTCGTAAAATGCAAGTGGAATGAGGCGGGTGGTGTGTGTGTATGTGGTTGGTTGGGGGTACACGATAATGTTAAAAATTAACAAGGGGTAAGTTACTGAAAAAGGTTGAAAACCACTGGTCTAGAAGATGTGAAAAGTGCTAAATCAAATGCAAGGATTATTATTATAGTACAGTACTTAATATTTGCCAGACAATATTTTCTCTGGGCTTTACTATAAAAATAATAATCCTTGCATTTTATATAGTGCCTCATCTATGTGTTGAGATATCTCAAAGTGCTTCAAAGAATATATTGTAAGTGAATTGACATTTCAAAAAGAGCTCAGCAGTTTGCACACAACAGTGGCCCACGAACAGTCGTGAATTTAGTGACCGATTTATTATGTTTTTGAAGGTATTATTATCCCCGGAAAGCATTCCACCATTCAACTAATTCCTGAGTTCCTACTTACTGCTAGGTAAACAGAGGAGTGTTGAGTAAGGAAACTTGCCAAAGGTTGCGTCCAACCTTGTAATCAAACCCAAATCCTCTTACTTGTGCGGTGAGCACACTAACCACTAGTATATACACCTTAGAATAGTCTATTAAGATATGCATTATATCATAAAGACAAAAGAACGGTTATTCAAACAATTATTAAATTCAGCATTTCAACATGTTAACAGAATCAGCCCTTCTCACCATACAGGAGGGTTTCATAAACCAAGTACAATGAAGGGAAATGCACTATTTATAGACGGGAATCACTGTAAAAACAAGCCTTGCTGCTTGCAACTTTGTCACAAAGGATTTTTCCATCTGCAACCTATCTAGGAAAACAAGTGACTGAAATTAGATTAGCCACTTTCTTCTCTCTCAAGCCCTTGTACCCAGCCTGTCACCAGCCTCTGTAACACAACTCTCAACCAAATACAGTATAATTAGAAGCAAGAATCTGAAAATTTAGCAACTCTACAGATTATCAAGAAATCTCTTCGAATTTTTTCACCATGTTGTACCTGTCCTTAGGTCTGCCTTTCCCATGCTCTTCCTTCTTCTCTCAGCTGAGGAGATGATATGATCCAAAAGTGTGCATTGATCTGATAAACAACGAACTTTATTTGTTTCATAGACCAGTTGAAGCGCATAAAAGAAATGAAGTTAGTTGGTACTAGGGAACGGCGATATGGGATTTTTCCGGATATGGATATATCGGTTTGCTCATACCTGCTTAAACCGATCTATCGAGTTTTTATATTGCGCATGCGCGTGCATTCGAAGTGCGCGTGCATTTATGGTGCGCACTCAGTCGCGGTGCGCGCGCATTGACGGTGCGTCCGCACTGACGATGCGCGCGCAGTCGCGGTGCACGCACATTTCGAAATGCGTGCTCTAGGTCCAGAAAGTTTGTAATGTTGGTGTCAAGGTCTGTTGAATTATACGATGTTGTTTGCTCCCTACCTCCCCCTCTCCTTCTCTCCCTCCTCTCCTCTCTCCCTCCCCTCCCCTCTCCTTCTCTCCCTCCCCCTCCACTCTCCCTGTCTCCTCTCCCTCCTCCCTGTCTCCTCTCCCTCCTTTCCCCCTCTCCTTCTCTCCCTCCCCTCTCTCCTTCTCTCCTTCTCTCCCTCCCTCCCCTCTCTCCTTCTCTCCCTCCCCTCTCTCCTTCTCTCCCTCCCTCCCCTCTCTCCTTCTCTCCCTCCTTTCCCCTCGCTCCTTCTCTCCCAACTTTCCCCCTCTCCCTCCCTCCCCTCTCTCCTTATCTCCCTCCCTCCCTCCCTCCCTCCCCTCTCTCCTTCTCTCCCTCCTTTCCCCTCGCTCCTTCTCTCCCTCCTTTCCCCCTCTCCTTCTCTCCCTCCCTCTCCTCTCTTCCTCTCTCCTTCTCTCCTTCTCTCCCAGCTTTCCCCCTCTCCCTCCCTCCCCTCTCTCCTTCTCTCCCTCCTTTCCCCTCGCTCCTTCTCTCCCTCCTTTCCCCCTCTCCTTCTCTCCCTCCCTCCCTCTCTCTTCCTCTCTTCTTCTCTCCCTCCTTTCCCCTCGCTCCTTCTCTCCCTCATTTCCCCCTCTTCTTCTCTCCCTCCATCTCTAAACACAAAATAGAACACACACACACCAAAAACAAAATCTAGAGATTTATTCTCCTCCATTTCTTGCTTGAAACTAGCATGTAATGTCCACGTGTAAATGAGATCTATTACAATAGAAAAGAGAGAGACAGACAGTCTGACTGTTAGAGTTAGAAGCCAGATTATCACTGCTGTGTGTGTCTGACTAGACACACACATAGAAGCAGTGATAATCTGTCTTCTAACTCTCTCACACACAAAAATAACACTTACAGCCACAAAATGCCACTTATTTTTATGTAGTCTGAAGTCTGAATTAATGTCCTTCGCCATTGGCAAGCTCTCCTTTGCTATGCAAAAAGTGACAGCGTTCGTGATACTTTGCCACTTTTTGTCCCCTCTCTGGTACAATGTTCTCCTCTTAAATAAAGCAGGAATTGTTTGAGCTGCACTGGCCCCACTACCTGTCGCTTTCTCCGAAGAGCTGGTTCGACTTTGTTCTGTTGTCGACAATGATTTCGCTCTGAGGGCAGCGTGCTGGGCGGGGTGGTGCTGCTTAATGTGTTGTCGCAGTTTGCTCGTGCTCGAATCAGATGTCTTAACCAAGACCTTGCAAACTGTACATCTAGACACACCATTACTGACTGCATTGTTTTCAAAGTAGTCCCATACGGGGCTTCTTTTCCCCATGATGAGAAAGGTAAATTTTCAAACTACAATTTTCAGCGATGCGACTTTGTTAAGACGCCACGACTCACGTCGAATATACACAGTAAAGTGTGCGCGCGCATCGGATGTGCGCGCCCGTTAATTGTGCGCGCGCACCGAATGTACGCGCATTCCATGCTCTAGGTCTAGGAGGTGGCGATGCCGGCGACAAGGTAAGCTGGAAAAGATCGCATTACACTGATAATACCAACAATATTGATATATTGCCAGGAACGATATTAAAAATATAACGATGTATATTTTTTAAATCGAATCTCTCGATATAACGTTTTTTTTAGAATCACCATATCGGCATACCGATCTGAAAATCATATCGGGTTTAATCGAAAAACCGATACATCGCCGTTCCCTAGTTGGTACGGCCCTGAGGGTCTGAACATGTAAAGCAATGAAACACTTCACTTGGGATTATGGTTATTTCAATGTGAAACTTAGCAGGGACCATCTATTCATTGCTCATGTTAACCTAATGCTTACTGATCATAAAAGGCATAGGCTACAGCCTGGGTTAGGGTAGACCGCCTTATCATAGAGTCATGCAGCACAGAAAGAGATCATTCGGTCCATCATAATAGATGTTTTGAAGTCGAAGTGCAAATGGAAACAATTCGGAGTAAATGAAAGATCACAAACACTAAATATTTAGTCTCCAATCTTTTCAGAGCATGTGAGCTAACAATATTTACTCAAAGGGACTCAAAGGGACTGGGTATTGGAGTGGCTTAAAATACATTTTTGTTGGAATTCGGGCCTAGATTTAAATCTGACCCCAACAGCTTCCATTGTTCTGTGAGAACCATTAACGTCTCGCTCCCGTTGCACATTCTCCCAGAGTCCATTAAGCCAACTCCCAGATCCCATTAACTCCATGCACAGACCCTGCAAATCTACTCCTATCACACACTCCACCAACCCTCTATCTCCTGAAGTTTTACCAGAGTATCTACTCAGAAGATAATTTATTTAAGACAATAATGTTAACCATTTGTTACTAAGAGTGCTACCTTGATTATTTGCCTCTATCTGGGAGCCAGATAATACGCTTGTTTCTAGGTTCGACTCCCAGCAACACACAGTGTAATGCCCACAGTCTGGTGGATAATCAGACAGTCTGAAGTTCTGGAGAGTAACCAAATTCCCAGTGTCTTTTTTAGCAACTTTTCAAAACTGTTCACCGTTGACAGATTTGCTGATTAAGCTAAAAGCCATTCAGTCTCCGCTCAAGACTGCTGTATCTGTGAGGTAAGGACGCAGATACTGTCAGTTCCTTCCCATTTTCAGCCTACAATACATATAGTGTAAAATTACAAAGCAGAATTAAATCAATATTGCATGATATAGAATGGCTCTTGGGGAAAACAAAATACTTTTTTTTACTTCCCTATTACTTACTGACGCATATGACTTGCTTCAAATTGAGTTATTTAAACTCGGATCCAATTGTGGAATAAATGTTATGAGACAGACTGAGTTAACCACAGATAGAGTTTGTCTACATTTAGTCCCAATAATCAATACCAATGAAGAAATGGCTTGAAATATACCCAATAATGTCTCAAAGACATAAAAAGACACTATACCAAATGCAAGAAATAATAATATTAATGAAAGTGTATCCATTAGAAAGGTATATAAATGAAAAGGATCAAAGTCAGATTATTGATCATTGCTGAAGGCTTCTGGTAACACAGAATTTTATCAGTAAAATTTATCAAATATTAATATATATCTCAAGGGCATTCAGCCAACCAAATCTCATAATAAAGTCTTTCCATGCTGACAAGCTCTAGTCCTCATTATGTGAGTGTGAATGTCAAATCTGCCATCAAATCTGCCATGATCGTTCAGTGCGCTGGAGTCTATCTCATTAAGCTGCCTTGTGTCATATTCTTTTTTCAAAAAATAATTTCACTTCAGAATGTTCTGTTCAACGTTTTACTTACTTTGACAATTATTCAAAAAGCTGGTTTTGATAAATGCAATTCCATTCTGTTTATGTACTATATAAATAGAATTAGACAAATGCAAGAAAACGTAACTTTAAAAAAAAATCTATGAACACCACGTTTGGATTAGAATCACTTAGTCTGTGTCCAATTTCCTAAACTAAAAATAATCTGTCTCCAACCATTAGTTAAATGCACAGTGCACAAATTCAACTCACAGATGGATTTAATGATCTTTCCTTTTACTGTCAACCATTGTTGGTTTATCTTATAGGCAAGTGCAGACTCATTGCCGATTTCTAGGAACGAGAAAAAAAGTATTCTTTAGGCAAGGTGTACTTTTTAAAAGCAATCAAACCCAGATGATGGAAACAGAATAAGGGGCATTACCCCTTTCCTTCAATTCTAGCAAATAATCCGACCAGACTGTTGGGTAGGATGAAGGTCTCAGCTGGCTTTAAGGATCCCAAGTTAAATGTTTGGGTAGCGTTTTCACAACTTCAAAGTTGCCTAGAATGCCCAATGATGAATTAGAACTCTCATCCCCACTAGAAAGGAACTGCACAGAATAATAAAAGGGAATTGTAGCTAACTCAGATGATTTGGAAAGCACAAAAGAACTTCACTGGACTTGAGCAGAAACGCGGAAACATTTAGTAACTGGCATCCAGAAGAACATTATTCCACCATATAAACTGTTCTAATCTCATGGAGCACAACAAGCCCAAGAACCTTCCGTCAATAAATGTTTCCAGGAGGTTTTGATAGAGCAGCGAGTTCACAAGATGAGTTTTGAACTCCATTACAGCATTAAGATGCTTTATTAAACAAGTCCACTATCCTGGCCTCAACTAACTTTCCCGATAATCAGTTCTATTATTTGTGCTCAGTTTCCGTTAAAGTTTCATACATACAAAGCTAATTTCTGAGAAGATTCGTTTGTTGATATACACTCCCTCATATGACAAAAGAAAGTCGGTGAAAGTCTATGAGGGTGTGAACTGCACAAGGAAGGAGCATTGGGCTGGATCTTGTTCGACATTTCCTTCCTTCCTTCCATGCACAGTTCTCTCCTGCCTAAAGTTCCATAAGTTTAAGGTAATAATAAGAAAAACTATAACCTCAAGTTATAAATTAGTCTACTGTACAACAATCTTAATATCATATAGATAATATGTACACATATATATAATTACACAAATATTCTTTGTTTTATATCCCCTATAACTGAATGCTTCACAAGTCTGACATTGTTTACACTACAGTTTTATGTTGAACAGTTACCATTAACCTGCAGGTTCAGTTACTTAACAGATGCACATTGCTGAGGTATTTGGCAACAATCCTATCTGTTGCATGTTGCAACAGCACTGAGAATACATGGACTGTTTTACTTGGCAGTGCTGCTGCAGTACAGTACATGGGAAACATCAGCAGGAAATGAAAGTTCATCCTTCAGCTCTCCGTCACACAGCAGGATGTTGATGCTCAATCAAATAGCTTCTGAGGAACATTGTGCTTATTAACACACTAACATGTAGCTCCTCACTTTCAAATTCTAGAAACTGAATGTGATGCTTTAATGATGTTCTGCATTTATCAAATTTCTCCCCACCCCGATCTCTCCCAAAGCCTCAGTTTTAACCAGAGAGAACTGAGGATACAGTAGCAGTAGGGATTAATATGAATCCCTACTGCTACTGTATCCTCAGTTCTCTCTCTCAGAACTTTGTATGGTACAACTTAGACTTCAGTTAACAGACTTTGGCCGAACCTCTGAACAATTGCCCTCCTGCATGGAGCACTGTCCTTAGCCTGCTAATGTAATCTATGTAGTGCTTGCTAGGAATGTACTAATCACCAGATGTGGTGTTCCAATGGCAGAGATTACTTTGCTTAAAGACTGGATCTCCAGTGAAGAACCTGTGTCTTATATCTGTAGAATTGTATTTAAATTGAAGAAAAGAAAACCAAATCAAACAAAAGTTCAAAAAAGTAACTTACTCCAAAGTATTACTGGGCTCCTCGATAATTAAACACAATTGAGAAATATAATGAAGTAACAACCTGTACACGACTGAATGTGATGTGCCACCAAGTAAAACCTTCCAAGAAGGAGATCAAAATCTTGCACAAAATGCTTGAAAAGCTCAGTAATGTCAGTGTTGCTTTGTTCTGACCTGTGTGACATTATCATAGCTGAGGTTTCAAGCATGAAGAAGCCATTGGAATCAATCTACTGAAAAAACACACATTGATGGCTCTCCATTGATGAACTGGCCTCAGCTAGGATCTTCACTAGGATATGTGACCAGTATTTTATCAGTTGAAACATTCATCCAATGACAAGAAATGGCAAGAAACGGCACGTGCTTGAAAAGCAGCAATCGACAGCTGACCCTGTCTATAAGAACTAATCTCAATAGGATTCTGCTGGATGTCCAAGCAAAGGATAAACATAGATTTTCTCATGGGGAGGCAGGTTGAGTACTGACATTCTTTCTCTGCTGAAGAAGCACCAAACCGCCGCCAATGCTATATTCTCCCTGTAACTTGCTTCTCACTCAATCCCAAAACACTCAGTTAAAGTGAGTGTTATTTTTGTCCTTGTGAACTGCTTGCCCACTTTGGCAACTGATGAAGTATTGTGACTGTGTTATTGCACAATGTTTGAAAAACTATCTATATTTTCATGCACTCCACAACTGAATCCTACATGCACTGCAAACACCACAGGCAGGTAAATTATTTCTGATACAGAATGTCTAAATGTCTCAAAGAGTTTGACAGGAAATACAGGACTGTATTTACAATCAATCACAGTAAAAGGTTTGCACAAAGAGCAAAGTCTTGCAATCAGCCATGAAGTAACTGAGCAATGAATCTATTCAGAACACCAGGAGAAACTCCTTTCTTAGTGAAATAGTGTTATGGGACATCCACTTGCACAGACAGACGTGACCATTTGTTATTTCATCTCATCCATAGGAATGTGAGCCTAGATTAGAAAGGGCTTGAATCCAAAACTCTCTGACCCGGAGCTGAGAGAGTAACCAACTGAGCCAAGTTGACATCAATTTGTATACAATAGTTACTTAAAAGTTGTGAACGTGAATAAATTAGACCTGACAACATTATCCTTTTCATATTATGCACTGGCGAAATGTTAAATTCACTTCCATATTCCACCTCAGTTGGATAAATGCAGTTATGAAGTATTAGGCTCATGGAAATGTATCTCCAAAAAAAGGCTTTGCTTCAACAGCAGCTGCCACAGATCACTGTCAGTTTGCAAAGTATTGTACACTTCAAAACTGTGGCCACAATTAAAACTTTGGATACCAAGGTTTGAATTTAAATAAGACAGTCTAAAGAAACCCATCAAAAAAATAATTTAGGAGATGAATGTTCAAGTCTTTAAAGTGTGAAACCGAACTGTTGCTCCGAACTGCTAATCGACTCCATAATTTACTGACACTCTCTGCTAGCAAATGTACCGTAGAGTCAACTATAGCTAATGTTTTAAGCAAACTGGAGGGTAAGGTTACTGGGGCTGCAAGTAGCCCTGGTCCATTACATATTAACTAATTGACTCAAACAGGTACCAGAATTTTCTCTGCAATTTGTACTGCAATTGCCTTTTCTTACAATCTCTTACATTCCTGCACTTTTTTGGTGGGGAGGGTGGGGGTCAGCAGGCACCTGTCACAAGCAGCAACCATTGTGGATCCCAGAGTGTGGGTTTGGATACTGCTGGGGTCCAACCAGTTAAACCCACATGGCTTGCCATTGATATCACTGTCAGACAAGCTATCCCGCTGCTTGTCCAGCTAGGACCAACTACAAGCCCCTCTGAGACGCTGCCCGGAGTGAAGGCTGCTATACAAATGGAAGTTATTCTTGTTGGCTTATCAGTTTTCCAATCACTTAAAAATCTTTTGGGAAGGGGGGAGGAGAGCTTCTCACGGTTTCTCTTTATCCTTGTGTAAGGATATCAGAGCTGAGGCTCCGTGGGGCATGGTGTAGGTAACTTCCTTCCAACACGACGACCACACTTCTGACCAGTAGTTCCAAGAGCAGACAGAAACATATATTTCATTTCTCAACTCATTGAAAATACTGGCTACTGCGTGCGCAGCATGAAGTGCAGGCAGCAATGTCATTTATTTCGCCCGTGAAAAGTCTGAGGGAAACAGCAACAAATACAACAAGAGTAAAAAGGGATTGTATCACCAATGGCATTTTAAAAACACGGTACGTCGACAAAAAAAATCAGCATTTTCAAAACACAAAAGAATACACACGGCACAGTCTGCTTTCCGATTATGAGAAGCACTGAGATGAATGCTTACACAACACCACACTTACACAAACGTTTTTTAAAGAATACTGTAATGCCTATATCTTAAAAATGCAGCTTTGACATTTTAAGAAGATTGCTACATCAGTTTCATGTGACTGAGCAAAATAAACGAGTTCAGATGCTCACTATCTGGCCATCAAGTGTGCAGTACTTGTAAAGAATGTGATGGGACCATAGCCACAGCTGCCTGCCTCAAGCAAGTACAGTCCAGGTGACTCCTTTTGCTTTGCCTCCAATTTGCAGCAGATCTCACAACACAAACACAATGATAGGTGTCATGTCCAGAGCAAACACCCACACTCAGCTCAAGCCTCTTATTAATTCCTTTTGAAATACAGCAAATCCTCACAAAGGTCTGATGCTTTTCCTGCTGTTCACTGACATTTTGTCATTTGTTTCTTTGAACATAAAGAGTGATGTAGGAAACTTGGCTACAGATACACTAGCTCTGGGGGGGGGAGGGGGGGGGGAGGATTTGTGGAACATAACTAATGCAAATAAGATTAAACAGGGATCATTGTTATTCAATGATAGTGTTGCAGAGTTGAGGGGCTTTCATAACCTTTGCTGTTCCTTCTGAAATTTCAATCACGGTGTGTATCAGTTTCTCCTCAACATTAAGAAGCAATCCATATATTGTCCCAGTCTGAATTATTTAAATCAGTATTTAACCCACACCGTGGAAAGCTTACAATAGAGCACAGCCTCTGGGAGGCATTAAGGCAAGTGGAATAAAGAGACAGGTTTGCTCAAATATTCCCTCCCAGGTGACCACACTTGTGGTTTATCTCTACATTGCGAATCAGTAGATATGGAAAGAGAGAGAGAGTGTTTACTGAAGGGTATCCCGTTTCAGTTGAAGCTTTATTACCCCGGTTGCCTGGCCGGTTGCGACTCCTGGAACGGCTGCGTTGCCTCTGTAGTCGGGACCGTCCGAGCAGCCTGTAGTAGTAGGATGGGCGTCCAGAACTTTTCCTGTTGTTCACTGACATTTTATCATTTGTTTCTTTTGCCGGCGGTTCGTTCGCTTTGCGCCGAAATCAGCCTCCAATGTCCTCCATTGGGTTAAACGTTGCCACAGAATGAAAATGTTCCCTGGGAAGGAAGGAGTATTTGAAAGTGCGAGTGTGTGCGAGCCTCTCGCAGGCAGCCAGCCGGCACCGTTTACTGTGTGTGAGAAGGTAAACTGGTCGCATTTACTGGAGTTCTGTGGACCAGGGAACAAAAGTTGAGCTTTGGGAAATCCTGAACCGGAGTGCTGCCTCTCACTGACATTCAGACAAGTGATACCATCGCCACACAGTGATCCGCAGGCAGGCAGGCAGGCAGGCAGGCAGGCGGCTTCCACAGCCCGCCGCAGTGAACACAGCGACTTCGCTGTCTGCCAGCGCCCGCCAGGTGTCAACTGAAGTCAGTGTAACACACGAGTGGCCGCGCTGAGGAATCTGCTCCAGGTTTTGGAGAGAGGCGTGGGGCCCACGCTGTGCTGAAGGCAGTTCGGAAATCAGCCAATCAAGTTAACATTAGATGAGTGCAGGTCAAGGAGGCAAGTTCACAGCTGGACAACAGATGAATCCACTCGCAGTCAGGAATAATAGCTGGACCCTGGGACACACTGGAGACACCACCTCAGCCCCCACATTGAGGAGTGTGGGTCTGAAACTAGATCGGGGGGGAGGAGGGGCGTTCAACATTCAACACGGTTTAGCTCATTTGCAATACACACTTTGCTTGAGGGCACGTTAAAGGTGGGCAAGCGAAACCTCACAGCCTGACTCACAAACACTGCTCCTATGCTACAGCTTGTAGTTTATGTTATTGCATGACATTCTTAAGCAACGCTCGCTTACAGTAGGCACAGACAGGGGTGGGACTGTGGGTACATAGTGTGTGTATGTGTATGCGTTTGGGTAACTACACATCAGGTCGCCGTGTTCCTTATCAAGATGGGTGTGGGCGCACACAAGGGTGTAGTGTATGTATGGGTGATTCCAAACCGCCTTAAAAGGGGGCGTCCAAAAACAGTGTGCCCCTTCCAACCCCCATCACCACCATTGGGTTGCTAAAGTGCATTAAGTCTGTTATGACAGACCTAGAGTCTTATGACGGGATAATAACATGTTGCGTCTTTTCTGTTATGGGTTTGATATTGTCTGAGATAAATGCAAATATATAAACAATTCAAAATATATATATATATTTTAAAAAGCAATTCTGAAGCAACCTAATGCACTACATCACTGGACTCTGCATTCTCAATAAGAAAAGGGAAAGGAGATGCCCAATCCCAATACTATATATTGTGACGATCAGGTGTTAAAAGTTGTCTAGGGCTTTCACTTACAAAATACATAATAATGATAATCCTTGCATTTTGAATATAGCACTTTTCTCTAGACGTCTCAAAGCGCTTCACAAATATACTGTTAAATGAATTGACTGTGTATTGGTGGCCGAGCACAGCAGCCAATTACGCACAGCAGCGTCCCCACAAACAGCCGTGGGTTGAGGTGACCAATTTACTTTTTTTTTGAGGGATTATTATTAGGCGTGTGGAGTAAGGAAACTTGCCCAAGGTTTCGCCCTGCCTCGAATTGAACCTAGGTCTCTCGCTTGTAAGGCGAGTGTTCTAACCACTGAGCTACAGGACTCCACACAATCACTACACTTTGGGAGTATATTAAGCTTTGGGGCATCCTCCTGATGTAGCTAATATCAAATGCAAGGAGTATTCTTGTCATGGAAGAAATTAATTTTTGACAAAATGCAGAAAGTCAATGAATTTATTAAACATTATAAACATTATTAAACATTAATTATACAAAGCATGCTGTCACTTTGTACATAATGCAAGTATGTAACATAATGGATGTAAAAAGAACTCTTTACTGGCAAAATCTGACCTTCAAACAAGAATAGCTTATTGTTGAATATGTCATCTATTAAACGCATTTATAAATATAGTTAAACTATAACGAACATCCAGGCAGATTTATTGTAGCTCTATATTCTAGAATTTTAATGACAGTAGCAGGAATAGAGGCATTTCTGGCAGCCTGTACACAAGCTATTTTCTGGGCCGTGTTTTTTTCCCCAAACATCGGTCAATGAACAAAACCCAAACTCTTTAGATTAGGAAATTGTAAGAAACACAATTATACAGAGTAACATAAATAGACACAAGAGGCCAAACGCCCCAAATTCTATACTTTTCACCCTCTTCTGTGCATTTGCAGATCTGAGACGTGCGCTGCTGCCCTGAGGCGCTTAAATTTCTTTGAAGCTATGAGTTGTTTTCCTGTGGCTATCGGGTTACAGCAGTCACCTGAAAACAACACTACCTTAAAATGACTTTAAGCTGAAGCAATACTCTGCAGTGGTTCGAGAATATAGGGAGTGTTTAGTAGCGCTTCTCTAAACGATCTCCCCCTGGCCACTGTCAAAAGCCCTGGGAAGCTACCTCGTGTGGAGGGCTATATAAATGTAAGTTGTATCTTAAATGCATCCATATTTTGGATGATTATAAAGCCACATTTCAGTCAATGAAGGTTTGGATCCTAGCAGTTTCGTACAGGATGTCTTAATAAGGCCTCAATCACACATAGATGGATCTTTGCTAGGGAAATAGATCACATGTGCACAGCTCCCCAGGAGAGTCACTAAAACCCTCTGGTAATTGAGAAAATGAACCCAATCTTGAGATGTTTAGTAAGGAAGTACCATACAATTCAAGAACCTAAATTCCCAAACCAAAAACCACATCTGGTTTCTTGACTAAATTGCTGATTCTTATACAGTATTTCAAACAAGACATTGGAGTTGAGTGACAGATCAGCCTTGATCTAATAGAATAGCAGACTCGAAGGCTGAATAATAATAATCCTTGCATTTGATATAGCGCTTTTCACATCTTATCGACGTCATCTCAAAGCGCTTCACAGAATATACTGTAAAGTGAATTGATTGTTTATTTGTGGGCGAAACACAGCAGCCAATTGCGCACAGCAGTGTCCCAGTCATGGATTGAAAATTACCAAGTTATTATAGTTTTCTGAAGGGATTATTATTACACATATGGAATAAGGAAACTTGCCCAAGATTTCACCCTGACCTGCCTGGATTTGAAACAGGTCTCCCGCTTGTAATGCAAGTAATGCAACCACTGAGCAATTGGGACTTGAGAGCGTGATACTGGTTACTCTCAGTTCCTTTGCTGGAACAGACAAATGCCCAGCTACAGCATTGAACTTATAAACCTGTGACTTATGTCTATATTAAATAATTACTGATTTTTCTGCTCAAGTTAACCTTTTCTCTTGAAATAACTTCTGTGGGAACACCAGCAAATTATCAATCTTTAAATACTGAGAGTGGCATAATTGTTCCTGATGAAAAAATGTGAGCAAGGCTTTTTAGCACTGAACCAGAAAAGGCCTTTTGTTATTGTGGAGCTATTTTGTGTAACATTTCATTGTTTGATATTATTAACTAGATTTCATTTGCTGTGTAATAATATTGTATGGTCAGCATTCATATAAGAACTGAAAATGAAAATGGCTGGGAGTGTGAGAGCTTCAGGATACTGATATGCTCCCTCTTTCATAAAAAGTAAGGTTGCATCTAATAAATCCAGAGTCAGCCTTGCAAACATCCCTCCGCTTGCCTGTTTGCTGACTCTATCCACCTGGCTGAGCAATTCAACTACCTTGTCAGGGGGCCCCTTGCATGCCAAACTAGACAGTGCTATCAAGTGAGCCTACCCACCTACTATTTCCCACCTACTATTTCGCTGCTTGTGTTCAGTACTTTTGCTTCCTTTTACTCTTTAACTATGTCTCTCAAAAATGTCTCCCCCAATCTCCACCCCAAATCCCTCAATTTTGGTCGTGTCTATGTATAGAACAGTAATGCATCAATTGTTTATACATCAAACACATCTGGTTCTTGTCTGCCACTGCTGTATAAAGTTTGATTGTGGGACACTAGCAGATTCATTTCTTGGTGTAGATGTAACAAGTCAGAAGTAGGACCAGGAACTTTTCGCAGAGCCGTGCATTTCATGGGGGTTTTAATTACACCCCATACCAGTTTTACAGAAAGTATTAAAATGACTAGCAGCCATAGAGTGATGGAAATACTGTAGAATGTAATAATACTTCCCGCAGTAATAATACTGTGGTTCATAGAATATTCCATATGCTGTATTCAAGTTCATAAAAATTTCAGAAACCATAAGATCATAGGAATTTCAGATGAAATTCAAGGCAGAATGAGACCTTGGGCAAGTTTCCTTACTCCAGTGTCCCATAAACAGTCGTGGATTGAAAATTGGTCATTTCAATCCATGACTGTTTATGGGACTCTGCTGTGCGCAATTGGCTACCTCGTTTTGCCCACATATATACAGTCAATTCACTTTACTGTATATGCTTTGATATGCATCTAGAAGATGTTAAAAGTGCTATTTCAAATGCAAGGATAATTATTATTATTGTTGCACCTTAATTTGTATTTGAGATGTCTCAAAGCATTTAACATACTATAAAGTGTACTGACTGTATATTTTGTGGATGAATCACGGCAGCCAATTGCACACAGTAGTATCCCACAACAGTCATGGATTGAGTGATCAATTTTTTTTGAAGGAATTATTACCCCCAGGAAAAGGGATCCTCCAATCGTCTAGCAACTTGGTTCCTAATTACTGCTAGGTGAACAGAAGCTTGTGGAGTAAGTTCCCAGCATTTTGCCCTATCGGGAATCAAGTCCAGGTCTCTCGCTTTGCAAGGCAAGTGTTCTAACCACTGAGATACAGGACTCCACGTAGTATATATGATGGATATACAATTTATCCATCTCTAACAACTAATTGTTTCAGGATCTCAATGCAGCTCTCTTCCCTGTGATTTTACTTCCTTAAGGGCGGTAAGTATACAACTCTTACTGTTAGCTACATTTCCTCCAAGGAGCTGTGCAAGTAACACTGGGTAAAAGCACTGAGTCTCACACTGGGTTTTATTAATGCATGAGAGAATGCCTCCAGTCTCTGGGTACAAGAAACTATATACGATATATCTATATTAAAAAAACTTTGCAATCCAATGTCAATTGAGTCCAAAAATTCCGTACATCCTGTTTTGCATAGACAGGGATTAATAATCACGAATATATGGAACAGAATTACGGATTCTAACGAATTTCTAAAAATCCACATGAGACTAGAGGCAACATACACTTAGGCAAAGATATGGAGAGCAATGAGATGGGAATGGTATCTTGTCAATGGTTATGCAATCCAGGGCTCCCTAGGTCATGAAGACAATTTCAAAGTTATTGTTTGGACCCAATATTTATTTGGCCGGTAGCTATGTCTAAGATTACGCAGAATACGTTTTATTTTACTGCCTGTTACTGTACTTCAAATTAAGCACTACACTGCAGGATGGCTCATACTGCATTTGAGTTTCAACTTAAGATTTTGGTCACTCAATCCACACTTGTTTGTGGGGCTGCTGCGAAATTTTGGCACTTTTTGTCCACAAAATATACAGTCTCTACACTTTACAGTATATTCTCTGAACCACTTTGAGACGTCTCAAAGATATAAGGCACCTTATCAAATGCTAGGATAATTATCACAAAGCTTGTATCCCATTCAAAAAGTACTGCAGTTTGGCTGATCACCTTCATTGGAGAATTTACACGTCAACAGATATAAACTGCTTTTGCAGATATATTGTCTTCCAGAAAATGGGTGAGTATTTTACATAAATCTGCACTTCTAAATCTCCAACCTCTTCAACACAAATCCTAAACCACACATCTTTTTTTAAAAAAAACTTTCATTTTCTCTATTTGGTGTAAAAATACAAGATACAGGATGGCAAAATGAAGGGACTGGCTTCCATCTTAAAAAATGCTGTAAAAGAATAGTAGAGATAAAATCAACTGATTCATCCTGGCTTAATTCTGCTGCTTTTAAAGGTCTTTCTCACAAGTTAATGAGCTTTCATAATGCACCATATCTAGGTAAAGGTAATTCACTGACATTGCCCGAGGTCTGGTTTCAATCAATATCTAACGACGCATAGATTAACCACTAAATGTAATGTGCTAAACTACCAGTACTTCTGTGAATGGGGCATCATCCATTAACGTTCCCATGATTGCCACGTGAGCTTTCTCAGTTTTAGCCATCCTGCTGTTCAGGATTTAATCTAAAGTGCTAGTCAGTGAAACAAAACGTACTGTATTCAATCTTACACATAGCGGCAGTCAGGAAATCATTGGGTTTCAACAATAACCTTGAGGAAAATTCTGTACAGATTTCTGCTTATTGCAGATTGTCACTGATAATGTGTACACTATGTTGTATTTTTCCTGGCATGACTTACCAGTGCTCCAGAATTCTCCAAATAAAGCTCACATCAAATGCAAAAGTGGATACCGCTTAAGGGAAAAGCTGGCAAGAAAAATTAACTAGCATTAGCTGACAACCAATGTAGTTCTTCATCCAATAATTTATTATATAAGGATTAAAAAAAACCATCTTTCAGAATGACCTGTCTGCCTTAACATGTTCAAGTGCACGTTAAAGATCCAATGGTAATAATAATAACAATATAATCCTTGCAATTTATATGGTGCCTTATCGAAATGATCAAAGCTCTTCACAGAATATAATGTAAAGTGTAGTGTTTGTGTATTTCTTGTGGGTGAAACATGGCAGTCAATTGCGTGCAGCAGTGTCCTGCAAACAGCCCTGGATTGAGCGACCAATTTATTATTACTTTTTGGGGGGATTATTACCCGTGAAAGCAATTTGCCAATCGACTATGAAAGCAAGTGAAAACTGGTTCTTACTCACAGCTAGTAAACAACGTGTGGAGTAAGGAAACTTGTCATTTTCTCTTTTGAATGGTACCATCAAAAGAGAAGGGAGTGTCTTCCCAGCGAACAATTCTTAAGATAAAACTGGTTATTCACTTCATGGCTATTGGTGTAAAATTAGCTGCTCACGTTTATCTCTAAAGCAATCACTACAAGCAACATTAAATTCCGCATAGTGCTTTGATGTGTTTTGCTGATGTGATAAGGTGCTATATCAAATGCAAGGATCATTGTGATGAAACTTCTTTGTTATGAGGGACAAAATATTCACATTGTGGTCCTACATGAGAAAGAGAAGGGAGTATTGTGGTCAACAACCCTCCCGATAAATTGGTTGTTTACTTTATGGCTATTGGGAGTATATTCTACTGCAATCACCTGTGATGACATGTTGACATTATAAGCGGTTGATCAAACGCAAGAATAATTTAGTAAATTGCTTTCGCGGGTAATAATCCCATAAAGTAAACAACCAATATCTGGAGGGTTGTTGACCAGGATAACTGCCTTCACTTTTTCATGTAGGACCACAGTGTGAATATTTTGACCCTCATAGCACATTTACTATCTTTTCCAATACCAAAGTTTTTTTTAAAAAAACATGAAAACTTAGTTGCATATGCAGAGAACTTTCAAGGCAATTTCTAACCGGCATCTTCTGTTCAGAGCAACTGGCATACTGATATATTAGACAGAATAGTTTACAGAGGTTCCCCAACTGAAAATGTATGGTCTGACCTTGTTGTAGACCTATGAGTCTAAAGAGACTTGCTTTCAAGCCCTAGGGCAATTCTTCACGTTATAAGCTAGTTTGAGGCTGTCTTGAATACTTTGCACAAAATTGCCTTGAGATTCAACATGTTGAATTTACTTCAGAAATGGAGTTACCAGAAAGCATACTACGATTGCTGGATTTCATGGAACAAAGGATCACTTAATCGCAGTGCGAATTTACTCCTTATATGTACGTAGCAGTAATTAAGATATACACTCACACACATATTCCTCTAAATTTATTTTAAATGATACAAAAGTTACTCTATTCTTTGTGAAGAAACAAAGCTGCAATATAACAATATAACAATCCTTGCACCTTATCACATTGAGACACCTCAACAGCACTTCCCAAAATATCCAGTGAATTTTGGGAGGACACAAGGATCGTCAGGAAGACATCTTAAGAGAATCAATTGACTGCTGGACAGTCAATTGTTTCAGACCTGAGCTGGGATCAGGGACAGGGTAGAGGGAAAGGGGGGGATTTAGCGTGACCGATGGGACCGTCGAAGAGGAGGGTCTTGAGGTGGGACTTGAAGGAGGCCAGGGAGGGGGCGAGGCCCTGGGGGGCCTGTGGGATGGAGTTCCAGAGGTTGGGAGCAGAGTGGCTGAAGGCTCACCCACCAATGGTGGGGCGGGTGGATCGGGCGATGTGAAGCAGGCTGGACTCTGCTGAACGGAGGGACGGGCAAATTGATAGGGGGTTAGGAGGTTGCAGAGGTAGGGTTGGGCAAGGCCATGAAGGGCTTTAAAGGTGAGGACCAGGATCTTGAATTGGATCCCCTGGGTAATGGGGAGCCAACAGAGTCAGGCAATATTGCAGAGGTGAAGGAAGGCAGAGCGGGTCATGGCTTGGATGTGGGGGAGGAAAGACAGTTGAGAATCGAACAAGATACCTTGGTTCCTGACTGGCTTGGTGAGGTTGAGTGTGCAACCATGGACGTTGATACAGCCAGTATCTGATGCACTAGTGTGAGTCAATCAGGTGGGCCTCGGTCTTGTTGATGCTCAACTGAAGAAAGTTAGCTCTCATCCAGGGCTTGATGTTTTATATTGGGTGTCATCCGCATACATGTGGAAATTGACCTCATGTCTGCGGATGATATCACCAAGGGGGAGCATGTAGATGTTAAAAAGTAGGAGGCCAAAGCCAGAGTCCTGGGGGACGCCACGGGTGATAGTGTGGGGACTGGAAAAGAAGCTGTTGGTGGTGACAAAGTGGAGATGGTGAGAAAGGTATGAGTTGAACCAGGCAAGGGCAGGTCCGTGAAGATTGAAATAGCAAATTTATTGATGGAAACATCTTGACGAAGGATTGGTGCTTTTTTTTGGCAGAGGTACTTCACAAGCCACTCATCTGTTCTAAATCAGTCAGTGCGAGAGGCAATGTTTTAAGGAATGAAATGAAACCCTTCACTACTAAGAGAAAACAGATTTAAATTGAAAGAACAAGTAAGGAAATAATTCCTGCTAATGTACTTATCTATCTGCGCAATCTCAGTGCCTCTTAGGAATTGTTCCATTGAACATACCACAGATTGCCTTCAAGTTTCCCATTTTACAAGAAAATCAGAAGAGGCATTCTACAAGTTCACATCCATCCTTGAGACATACTCCCGACGTGATAGGCACTACACGATGTCATTTTGCATGCTATCCCACAGTCCACAAGCGTCACCTGTCCTGTAGTCTTAGCTCATGCTTAAGATGACAGAATACATAACTGGTGCCTTTTGCAGTAGATTTGAAGTTAATGAAATTCAAATACTTAATGTTTATTTTGTAACAAATTTCTTAAATAGCACAAATTAGTAGGGAACGGCGATATATCGGTATATCGCTAAAACCCGATATGATTTTCATATCGATATGCCGATATAAACATTTAAAAAATACCGATATATCGAAAACCGATATATCGAGGTAAAAAATCGGGATGCGAGCACAATCAACTACAAGACCCAGAATGCTCATCTCTATACACAATACACAGACCGAGGTGCAAAGCCGCCATCTTGTATTCATAGTCCTCGAATACAATATACAGGTATGCAAGGGGTGGGGGGAGAGAGACGGCTGTGGGTGGGGGGGGTGAGGAGGAGAGACACTGCTGGGGGGGGGGGGGTGAGGGGGAGAGAGACGGCTGGGGGGGTGAGGAGAAGAGAGACGGCTGGGGGGAGGGGGAGATAGACGGCTGGGGAGAGGAGGAGAGAGACGGCTGTGGGGGAGGGAGAGAGAGACGGCGGGGGGGGGAGGAGAGAGACGGCTGGGGGAGGGGGAGAGAGACGGCTGCGGGGGGAGGGAGAGAGAGACGGCGGGGGGGGGGGGGGGGGGAGAGAGAGAGAGACGGCGGGGGGAGAGAGAGAGAGACGGCGGGGGGGGGAGGAGAGGGGGAGAGAGACGGCTGGGGGTGGGGGGTGCGAGAGAGGGACGGCGGGGGGGCGGGGCGAAGAGAGAGAGACGGGGTGGATGTGATAATATACAGATAGATAGAGATGGGGGGGATGTGAGAGAGGAGAGAGGGAGAGAGACATAGAGAGACACAGACAGAAAAACACAGAGATGGAGAGAGTGAGAGACACAGAGAGAGAAAGATATTTACCTCCTGAGAAGATAGGCCCCGAATGCGCGCGCACCCGGAATGCGTGCGCACCCCGAATGCGCGGGCACTCCGATGCGCGCGCGCATGCACAGTACGAAAAACTGAAAATATCGGTATTTCGGTATACCTCGATATGAGCCAACCGATATATCCATATCCGGAAAATTCCCATATCGCCGTTCCCTACAAATTAGACTCCAATGTTGTTTAGCTATACAAGCTAGGGTCCGGCGATATATCGATATATATCGATATCGGTATATCTCGATATGGGCAAACCGATATATCGATATCAAAAATTTTTATATCGGCGGACCCTAATATGAGCCCTTTCTTTGTTTTTACCCATGCAATGAATACATTTATTTAAAACCAAATGGTTTCATTTATGAGATGACTGATGAGTTTATACTCCAATGGGTTTTGTACAGGTTAGCTATAATGAATTACCTCACATATTCATGGGTCTCGTTCATATTTTTCTAATAAGATGTTAAATCGAGGTCCCATTTCTGCCTATTCAGGTGGAGATCCCATGGCACTATTCAAAACTATTCTCTCATGGCCATCAATCCCCCAAATTACATTGGTCACTCACTTCATGGCTGTTTATGGGAAATTGCTGTGCACAACTGGCTGCGGTGTTTCGCCCACAAAATACACAGTAGATCCACTTTATAGTGAGTTGTTCGAATCTGGAATGCTTTGCCTGAAAGGGTGCTGGAGACCGATTCAATAACAACTTTTAAAAGAGAGGTTGATGGTTATTTGTGGAGGACGGATTTGTGGGTTTATGGGGAGAGAGCCAGGGAATGGGATTAACATGAATAGCTGTTTTCAAAGAGCTGGCTCAGACTCAATGGGGGTTAAATGGCATCCTTTTGTGCTTCAACTCTGTGATACTATGACACAGTATATTCTGTGAAACACTGTGAAACGTCTCAACGAAGAAATAAGGCGCTATATCAAATGCAAGCATTATTATTATATATATTTGTTATCCAAGTCCCAGATAATCAAAGCCAGGATTTGGCTGAGAAGCACTTGTTAGGCCTTGGACGTTATGTGACACCGTTCTGTAGAAAGCCGGACAGATTGGCAGTCCTTTGGGGAGATGGAGAATACTACGCCTGGAATGGTGAAAACTAACAATGATAGTGACAGGAAGAGAAGGATAGATAGATGATAGGGCAAAAGACGGGCAACATGAAGTGACAGTAGGAGACAGTAACTGAAATGTGGAGGAAACAGACAGACTTGAGATCTGGACTGGAAAGTGGCCAAGCCATAGTGAGCATTGGGAGGCTCTGGGCAGAGATTAAAATAGTCTTAACAAGTAGGTCCTGGAGGCCAAGCTTTCTCAGATCCCACGCGATTGAAGAGTGAGGTTCAGTTGAACCTCACTCTTCAATCGTCAGCACACATTGTGAAAATTATTGGGAAATTCAGCATTCTAACAGCACACATGCACATTATAGCTTGTGATGCTTCCTGTGCAGTCACAGTTTTGCATCTTTCTGAAATCCAAGAGAGAGTTAGCACAGTCCTGGGGTGACTCATTTTGTTCTGAGGCATTTTCGTAGCTGTGAGTCACTTGAAGGTCACCTTGTATTAATACAGGAGTTGACCCTACTTACACTGTTTATTTCAGCCTGTTATAGTCCTGCAGCACAATTTACAGCTTTCTTTTGTGCTGTGGTGGTGGAGCCAGCTACGTAATTAGTCATTTTGATTACGTAAAAAAAGTTAAAAAGCAAATAGTTTTTTCACACGTTGTGGAGCAGGGAAGTGCTAACTGTGAATTACGGAAGCAATCTTTAATCAATCACTATTCTGCAGGGAATATTATCAATCAGGAGCATTTGAACTTTTAATTCCTTCAGTCCTTCAGGTATATTGTGACTGAAGGGATTATAATGCCCTCAACCTACAACAACCACAAAATGACATTTATAGAGCGGCTTGCGCATTGGGAAACCTACACTCCCATGTTAACTTTTTAAACAGGATGCATTCGGTCTATACCCTCTTCGAATGATCGTGTTGGAGGTGTGCTTGCTAGCCTATATGGGCGACACACCCCAATGCATTTCCTGTACCATTGCCAACATTGGTGCTGGTGCCAGCAGCAATGCAGGGAATACACCATGCAATGTTTCAAAATTACTCCTTTCCTTTAGCAGTCAACACAAGATTTCCACTGAATTATTAACTGAGATGGGGACTCTCATTTGCTTTCTGCACATTCCCAAAGTCCCATAGGTGACATCTGCTTAATAAGGTTGCTATAAGTCATCCGGTTTAATTCAGACAGTCAGGTTTAAGGAATTTCTTAATATTTTAGTGCTTTGGTTCCAGCCAGAAATAATTTAATTGGCTGGTGATTATATGTCAGAAGGGATTTTTTTTTTTAACATTGAGTGCAACTCGGAGAGCAAGCACACAAGCAGTAGTAATATGTCTGGTATATGTCTCCTATGCACTTTGTCCTCCATACTGTTTGACAATTGAAACACATGCAGGTAAGTGTTACTTTACTGGATTCTATACCATACTTTATACTTATTCGTCTACAAAATATAGTCAATTCACTTTAAAGTATAATCAATGAAGCTCTCAAAGATATGATAAGGTGCTATATCAATGCAAGGATTATTATTTCATACTTTATCCTATTGTATAGAAGATCTTTCCCCTAACCCCAAACATTGCACTCACCCTCACAAATTAAAGTACTAACTTTAATTTGTATGTTAAAAACAACTAATCAGAGTAGAAAACGAAATATTTTAGAGTGCATTCCCCTTTTAATGTAAAGTATTAAATTAATTTACTATCAATTCCAATATTTTCTGAAAAAACTTCAGAGTATTCAATTTGAAAATTCAGACAGAGATGAATAAAGTCAGCAAAAGATCCTTTCTGAGCATTGTTTGTTTCACAGTTTTGAATTGTCCACTTGCTCCGCTCAGCAGACTCTGGCCTGCTTCACGTCCCCACCTTCCCCGCCCCAGAGAGGCCTTCAGCATCTCTGCCACCATGTTTTGAAACCCAACACACAGTCCTTGCAGCTTACTCCCTCCCTTGGATCCTTAAGGCTTCTTCTTCGACCGCGTCTTTGGTCACCCTCCACCCACTCCTGACCCCAACCCCATTCTCAGGTACAAATCTCTGACTGTCCAGCGCTGTGTGATGTCCTCCCGACATGAAACTCGCTATAGAAATGTAATTTGTTGTTGTTTTTAAATTTCTAGAGGGTTCACATGTTCAATGTTTTTAATTAAGGACGGACTTTAATAGGAGCAACTTCACATTTCGAAATCTGCCCTCACGTCAATGAAATTCCTACTGGATGATTGTAGCTCACTCGACCTGCACACACGTTCCCAACAAACAGGTATTAGAAGTGTTGAAACTTGAAATAGTTTGATTTTGAAAGCAAAACAAACAAACCACATACATGGGCACTTTGCATGCACTCACATGTTGGAAGCTGGAAACAAAATCAAAGAATGTTGGCATGTTGATCAGCATCTGAAAGAGACTAACAATTTACATTGAGGTAGCACTGGTCGACATCTGGGGTATGTCTCAAAGTGTTTCATACAGCTGACTGCAGCTTCAAAATACCAGGGGTGTTGGTGGGGGGGGGGGGGGGGGGGAGTCATATGAGAGAGAAATGAGTGTATGTTTTGAATTTCCCACTTATCCATTTCTAATAATCCCTTTTAAAAATGAAGTCATTCAGTACACGACTGTTTGTGGGACACTGCTGGGCGCAATTGGCTGTCGCATTTCGCCCACAAAATATGCAGTTAATTCACTTTACATATATTCTGCAAAGTGCTTTTTTATTTATTATTATAATAGTAGCCTCATCCAAAACAAGAGAAGGTGTGATCAGAATTTCAGCAGTTCCACATGAAAGCTCAGTAGCCAATGACCGCATGTGTGGTGAGAGACAATTGCAGATAAAGCACCCTGCAGTTACTGGAGGCCTCTGTGTAGATGGTATAACGCACCAGGTGGCTGAACCAGGAGGTTAGGTGTTCTAATGCCAGATGGAATCTATCTACATAAACAAGTACTTTACTACACTTATCTTCCAACCACCTGCTTTTGCACTCGTTCTTTTCCTTTGCCCCTTTTGAAGTTCATCTCAATATTTGTTTGTTGCATTAGCTTTACATAGTTCTTTTTATAACACTGCCTATAGTACATTCGTTCCTTCTACCTTTCTTTCCTCCCATTTAGTTTCAGTATTTTCCTTTAGCACTGATGTGAAACGACCCAAGTCACTGGTGAAGTGTTGCTTACGACTGAGAAATGAAAACTGATATCAGAGAATGGGTTCCATAAACGACAGAAAGTGGATTAAAAGAGGCCGGAACAGCTTAAGCACTATAATACTAGAAGCAGAACAGAATGGAGAGTGGGGAAAATAGGTTAACAAAGCAGGAGTATTGAGGGCGAATAGATTGATGAACAATGACAATGGAGGAACAGACGAGATCCGCTACAGAGCTTAAGCGCAGACTATTTCTAAAGCCAAATCAAACATTGTTGGGAGCAATGTTAGCTACAGCAACATTTTAGAAAAGCCCAAAACGTTAGATGTGATAAGGGGGGGTGGGGAGGGGAAGGAGGGAGGGAGGGATGTGGGGGAAACTACATTACTAGATCGGTTTTAAACAAGTTTAGCTGAAATTAATACCAAAGTTTGCAGCAGTTTACTTTCCATATTTTGGGGAGTCAGAGTCCATTGACTCAGTACTGCCACCATCAGGGACAACAGGAGGTACATTTTCACATCTGGAAATAGCAGTACTGTATCTATATTTTCATCGGTGCATAAGGCCAGAAGCACAAACTGTAGAGAAAGTCAAGACTCAATGTACTTGTAATTAAGACAGTGAGGTGTGAAGACAGGCAGAGGTCAATGCATGATGTCCTTGTGAAACAACAAAATTACATACATAGAGCACCTTTCCATCAGGAGGTGTTGATTGTCAACGTGATTGAAATGCAATGTGCTCGCAGCTTTGTTCACCAGATATACAACACCCTCTAAACGTAATACATTGGTCCTGTATTTGCATCGAAGGCAAGCAAAGACAGTGAAATGATTTCCCTTTGCTCACTTTTCAATGTTATTTTATCCTCCCATGGCAGTAGAGGACTACAGTTAAATGAATGCTCAGAGAAGACAACAAAGAATATTTAGACACTTAAAGAGAATCTTAGTCTGCTCTGAAAGGAATCTGCTGTTCCTATCCAGTTACTGTATGCTATTTAATAACCCACAGACAAAGTTGCTTAATGAATAAATAATGCGATTAAAATGCCTCAATCTAGGTTACATCAGTGATTTTAATACTAATGAAAGACGAATGGCAAATGCACAATTTCATTAGTGAACTGCATTAAAATGTGTTCTACCGGATTGCTCCAGTTCATCTTCCTGCATCATTGTCCCTGCAGCTGATGGAGAATAACTGTGCTGTGATTATCCAGAAACCAATGACAACAGAAATGGCTGTAAAGCCAGCTCATCTGCACACATATCTTTTATTCCCGGGGCAATGTTCGGTAGAGTGGCAAGTGTCACATACGACAAGAGAGGTCATCTTCACCTAATAATGTTAAACTATAGCTTGTAAAACAGCGACAAAGTCCTAGCAAGATGTCAATGAAGGACAGTCAATGGACTATTTTGCCCTTAATTTTTGAATTGGGGATATCTGCTTGAGATTACTCACTATTCTGATCATCGTCACTCACCAACCTAACTCCCCCCACCCACCACACAATCATTGTTTCAGTCCCGAGCTGGGGTCGGGATCAGGGAAGTTGGAGGGAAGGAGGATGTCGAAGAGGAAGGTCCTGAGGTGGGACTTGAAGGAGGCTACCTTGTAATATCCTGTAATCAAACACCTCTAGTCAGATAAATGTTCTTATTTCAGTTGCACACAATGGAAAAGACCACAGAATGGTCGCTTCCTCCATTTTCTTGCTGTTCCTCTAATGTTGGGTGGGACTGAAACTGATTTGTTGTTTCTGGATAACTTCAGGTCTCAATGAATCACTTAATTAGATATTCTGACACAAATATCTCCCTCGCTTCAAGATTAATGAATCCTCCATCCTTCTGCCACATCCTTTAGCAAACAGTATCTGGACCCCTGCCTCACACAACTCCCTATTCTGTGAAATTTCCTGTTCTGTGAAAGATATGATTCCACTTTTCTACCTAGATAAATTTCAGGTGATTTATAATCCCATGATCTTGATTCATAGTCTCTGAATGATATCATCAGCAGCCCAAAAAGGTTTAAAACAATTCTAGTCCAATTGCAATGTCCTTTCATTAACAAAGTTTGCCTACAAAATGTTTAGTCACTACACTTTACAAGATATCCTATGGAAGCATTTTGAGATGTTCTCCGGACACGAAAGGCGCTATAACAAATGCAAGGATTATTATTAAATGTTCCCAAAGGAGCGTTGCCAAGACAGTTATTGGCTTGTCAGTATTAAGCAGCAATCGGCGCATCATATTATCATTGAGGAAGAAACATGATAACAGTAACCACAGATAACCAAACAATAAAACAGGCTGGTACATGTGATTGTTTCCTTGTTTGTTATTCTTTTAGGTGGGAACTGTATTTTCACTTCTCGGTAGAGAGCTATGGGGGTGGATCAGCTGTGTAAAGGAAACCACATGCCACAAAACCTCAGTTGTCACAAATGTTTCCACCACAACGAACATCTGCTACAGTGCCGACCTTTTCATTTGTCTGCTTCCTCAACACCTCAGATCAAAGTAATAATAAATAAGCAGAAGACAACCTGGGACACAACAGCGCAGTCATTTTATTCCTAAAACAGCCCCGGACTATCAATTCATGTCATTTATATTATTGTGAAAATATGCCACCTCATCCTGCTGCAATACAATACAAGTGGCTTGTCTTTAAAAAGATTCATTAAAGTCTAAATTTTCACTAAGTCTTTAGAAGTCTGTTGTTTTCTTATGTGCTTTTCGCCCACAAATATACAGTCAATTCACTTTACAGGGCATTCTATAAAGCGTTTTGAGACATCTCGAAGACGTGAAAAACGCTACATCAAATGCAAGGATTATTATTATTACTATTATATATATATGGTTATTTTGACCTCCTAACCTGCTGTGATCTCAGCAGCCACCAGAGGGCACATCCAGGATTTTTACCTGATCTCTCAAATACAAGACAGATTTTGAAAGCATTCTCAGAAATGTATCTCATAGGAACAGGAGTAGGCTATTCAGTCCCGAGTCTGTTCCAATATTCTATAAGATCATAGCTGACCTGTACCTCAATTCCAATTACCTGGCCTTGCCCCATATCCCTTGATACCTAATCCTTACCTAACAATATCGCCAGTGTGGCTTGCACACGCATTGCATGTTTTGTAGTGGAAAAATGTTGCTATTTTCAGCAGATTGGTATCAACATAGACATTGTCATACCCTGCAAAAAAAAATGCATTTTAATGCTTAACTGCCACAAGGTTGCATAATTCCTATCCATTAGATAGTGACAAGCTGCAGAAATCGGCTACCCTCGGAATTGGCCCTTGAAAATTAATTTCTCCTTTTCTCCACAGCTTTAAGCTCCCCGCCACTGTTCCTTGAATGAGGGAAAGGATGTGCAGCAATCTCCTAATCACATTTAAGTTGTTCTTCATTCAGTCACTGAGATATTCAACTTTGGTCCAAAGGATCTGACCCTATCATTTTTACTTCCTCCTATGCCTTGCATTCATCCTCAGGCTCTGTGAAATAGATTGGCACAATCTCAGACAATCCAATCCTAGGTTCTAACCTATACATAGGAACAGGAGTAGACCATTCAGCCTTTCAAGCCTGTTACGCATTTAATTAGATCATGGCTTGATCTGTACCTCAACTAATCCTTTCAATTCCAACTTCCTGCTTTCTCCCCATATCCCTTAATACCCTAACCTACCAAAAATCTATCAACCTCAACTGTACCTACAGGATTTTGTCTTTTTGCAAAACCATGCATTTTCTGTCAGCTATCGCTACAATTTTCCATTCTTTGCAGGTCCGGTCCAGTGTTTTCACTTATCTCTGGGTAGTCTCTCAGGTCTCCTCTGTAATTCCTGGCTTGGTTTTTGCAGCTCCCCAAATTAGTCATTCACTTCATAGCTGTTTGTGGGACAGTGCTATACACAAATGAATAGTAATAATCCTTGCAACCGGTATAATGCCTTATCACATAGTTGCGACATCTCAAAGCACTTCACAGAATACACAGTATGTTTTGTGGGTGAAAAGTGGCAGCTAATTGCACCCAGCAGTGCCCCACAAACAGTTGTGGACTGAATGACCACATTTTTAGAAAAGGAATTATTACCCCCGGAAAGTTAACCCGATTCCTGCTTACAGACCGGTAAACGGAGGTGTGTGGAATAAGGAAACCTACCATTTTCTCTTTGGCATGGTACCATCCAATGAGAAGGGAGTAAGGGAACATGCCGAAATTTTTGCCGCACCCGGAACCAAACCCAGACCCTCTCAGTTGCAAGGCGAGTGCTCTAACCAATATTCTACAGTGCTGGCTGCAGCCTTCATTTGCAGAATACAATTGTGACGAGCTTTGAAACATCTTACTAACGTGGATGTTGCTGTATCAAATGCAAGGAATATCAGTATTTATTATTACAGCAGGTAATTCAAGGTTTAAATGAGCATATTATTGGTCTAGTTAAAGAAAAATCCACTTAAACGATCATTGGCAGCTGGCGAAATGCTGGGCTGGGAAGCACTAAGAACAATCCTGTACAGTACTACTGTATATTTTAGGAGCAGTTACACTTCATTTCTTCGCATATCCAGCAGGTGGCTTTTATTTAAAAAATCATAAGAACTAAACCTGGACTCAGAAGCACCATCCCCACAAAACATTTGGGTGGGAAAGTTGTTAAAAAAAACTTTGCCAACTTTGAAACATTCATGTTCTCTCCCCTCAGGGCTACCTTTTGTTAGCTAATTGTTGGATCATGAAAGCAACTAGCCCACATTTCTGTCCTGAAGTATTTCTTGCTCCTTGTTTGTAATAATAATAATCCTTGAATTTCATATAGTGCTTTTCACATCTTCCAGACGTTTCAAAACGCTTCACACAATATACAGTAAAAGCCCGTTTATCAGGCACCCGATCAACCGTAACTTCCGTATAACTGGCACATCAAAAAAAGTCTACATTCGGTAAACAGGAATTCATAGAATCATACAATCATAGAATTTTACGGCACAAAAGGAGGCCATTCGGCCCATCTAGTCTGTGCCGGCTCTTTGAAAAGAGCGATTCAATCCCACTGCCCTGCCCGCTCCCCATAGCCTAATAGACCCGTTCTCCCTAAATAAAGATCTAATTCCCTTTTAAAAGTTGTTATCGAATCAGCCTCCACCACCTTTTCAGGCAATGCATTCCAGATTCGAACAACTCGCTGAGTGAAAAAAATTCTCCTCAGCTCCCCTCTACTGCGCCTTGAAACTATTTTAAATCTGTGACCACGAGTCACAGATTCACCCACGAGTGGAAATAGTTTTTCTCTATTTGCCCTGTCGAAACCCCTCATGATCTTATAAACCTCTATTAGGTCTCCCCTCAATCTTCTCTGCTCCAGAGAGAATAACCCTAGCCTATCTAGCCTCTCCTCATAGCTGAAGTCCCTCAATCCTGGCATCATCCTAGTAAATCTTCGTTGTACCCTTTCCAATGCCTTCACATCCTTTCCGTAGTGTGGTGACCAGAATTGAACACAGTATTCCAGCTGAGGCCTCACCAAAGTCCTATAGAGGTTAGTCAGCACTTCCTGACTTTTGTACTCTATAACCCTATTTATAAAGCCTAGTATCCCATATGCCTTCTTAACAGCCTTGTCTACCTGTCCTGCCACCTTCAACGAGTCACTAACACAAATCCCCAGGTCTCTCTGTTCCTTTACACCATTTAAAATTGTACTATCTAGCCTATATTGCCTCCCTTCATTTCTTCTCCCAAAATGCATCACACTTCTCTGCATTAAACTTCATCTGCCATGTGTCTGCCCACTTTACCAATTTGTCTATATCCTCTTGCAGATGGCTACTATCCTCCTCACTGTTTACTATTCTCCCTAACTTAGTGTCATCTGCAAACTTGGAAACTGTACTCCGTACACCCAAGTCCAGATCATTGATGTAGATTACAAACAGCAATGGTCCCAAAACCGATCCCTGTGGCACACCACTGCTCACTTCCCTCCAATCTGAAAAACAGCCGCTCACTACAACTCTCTGCTTTCTGTCTCGCAGCCAGTTATGGATCCACGCTGCCACTGTCCCTTTTACGCCATGGGCCTTTAATTTCATAATAAGTCTCTCATGTGGCACTTTGTCAAATGCCTTTTGAAAGTCCATGTAAACTACATCAACTGCGCTACCATTATCCACCCATTCCGTTACCTCATCAAAAAATTCTATCAGATTTGTAAGGCAAGATTTGCCTTTAACAAATCCATGTTGACTGTCCTTTATTAGCCTATATCTTTCTAAGTGAAGATCTACCTTGTCCCCGATTATGGACTCTAGAAGTTTGCCCACTACTGACGTTAGACTGACTGGTCTGTAGTTACCAGGCTTGTCCTTCTGCCCCTTTTTATACAAGGGAGTAACATTAGCTTTCCTCCAGTCCTCTGGCACGACTCCTGTGTCCAAGGAAGATTGAAAGATCGTGGCCAGAGTCCCTGCTATTTGCTCCCGTGCCTCACTTAGTAACCTAGGGTGCATCCCATCCGGACCAGGTGACTTATCCACCTTGAGCGACGTCAACCTTTTTAGCACTTCCTCTCTGGTTATAATTATTCTATCCATTTCTCCTACCCTCTCCTCTAATACCATGGCATTGGCTGTATCATTTTCTTTTGTGAAGACAGAGGCGAAGTACTCATTCAGTACATCAGCCATGCCCTCTGCCTCCACAATGAGATTTCCTCCTAGGTCCCTAATTGGCCCCACCCTCTCCTTGACCAACCTTTTACTCTTAATATATTGGTAAAAAACCTTAGGGTTCCCCTTAATCTTACTCGCTAATTGTTTTTCATGCAGTCTCTTTGCCCCTCTAACTTCCTTTTTTAGTTCTATCCTACACTTCCTATATTCTGCTTTGTTCCCTTCTGAATTTTGAGCCTGACACTTATCATAAGCCTCTTTTTTTTGTTTTATTTTGGCCCCGATTTCCTTAGTCATCCAGGGAGGTTTGGATGCCTTACATTTCACCTTTGTGGGGATGCTTTTGACCTGTGCCTGAACTATCTCCTCTTTGAACACTGCCCAATTAATCTGGAAAAGTGCATTAAATTTTTTATGGTGTGTTTTCAGCCGAATATCTGGCACGCCCTTTAAACGGCATTGGCCAAGTCCCAAGGATGCCGGATAAACAAGCTTTTACTGTACTGTAAATTGAATTGACTGTATATTTGTGGGCAAAATGCGGCAGCTAATTGTGCATAGCCCTGTCCCACAAACAATCGTGGATTGAAATGACCAATTTTATTATTATGGTTGTTTTGGAGGGATTATTATTAGGCGTGTGGAGTAAGGAAACTTAGGTTTCGCCCTGACCTGCCTGGATTTGAACACAGGTCTCACAATTGTAAGGCGAGTGCTCTAACCACTGAGCTACAGGACTCCATGTATATCCTGTACATGTACTCAACACAATGTCAAAGATATATTCTAAAAGTACATAAAGTTAATGATAAGTGTATCACAATATCGTATCACAAAATTTCCATTCAATAGAGAAAGACTATTACAGAAGAAAAAAACTTACATGTTTTATTATTATCATTATAAAGTAAGCTGACATTTTGCAGTGCATTTTATTCACTCACCTTTAACAGCAATATTGTAGATGAGAGAATATCCAAGGCAAATATCATGGAATCCAAGGGGAGGACAAACAATTGTTATTGATGGATGCGCAAGCCAGCAGCCACGGATCAAAAATGTCATTCCAAGGTAAGGAAGGACACGAAGGAAACATGCCTGTAATTAGCGTTGATCCCACAGTAACTGCTGCATTCTTTGGAAAACAAATGGCACTCTTTGCAATCATTGATTTGCTTTCGCTGGCACATAGCGTTTTGTAAGGAAGAGTTACGAACCTTGCAAATGGTCAGTATAGAAGATGCAACATAATTTAAGCACAAGCTGTTTGTCCAACAATAGTGATTATTTCCCTGGAGAATTTTGCTTTGAGCAACTGACTGAGAGGCTCTTTTGAAAAGTCAGGTTAGGACTAAATTAATAATGAATGCAAAATGCCAATATCTTACTCAGTTCGTTAACAAATATCGATGGGAAACCCGTGACTGTGTAAGTGCAGGTCCATATTTAATGCTGACTCATATTTCACTGCATTGACTTGAAGACAGCAACTTTGTGCAGTAGGACTGGCTACATGCACACGGCCTCACACTTTAAAAAAAGCACTACAGTTTCAATGGACACAATACCCTTGATTTCCTTGTATTGACACAGAATTGTACTATTGTCTTCATGTTGCGGTGGTACGGATAACTACCGTACTATCAGATCAATATCGTTATTTCAAAACAATAGCCTGTGAACTGTGTCCAACCAAAAACATTCATTGGCGATGTATAACACAGAAATTTAAGCAGGAAATTGGAATTAATAGTATATAATATAGCTTTTGCCGGGAAGCTGGCAACAACAACAACTTGCATTTACATAGGGTCCCTCATGCAGGATAGCGTCCCAGAGCGCTTACCAGTGGAGAAGCACAGCACCGAGCCAGGGGGAGAGGGTCGTCATAGGCACGGTTGACTAGGAGGGTCTTCAGGGGGATGTGAGGATGGGCAAGGTAGGGGCAAAGTGGAGCGATAGAAGAAAAGTGTTCCAGAATTTTGGGCTGAATGGCCTCCTCTTTTGCTGGAACGTTTCATTCTCCCATTAATGCAAATACCTGACCTGAATATCTTTCCAGAGAGAATAAATTCTACAGTGCAGCCACATTCCTTTGCATTGCACACGACATAGGCTGGGTCCAACAGTGTGCTGTTGCAGCCAAAGCTATGGCAGTCTCACGGGATATAAATGTACACGGCGCAATGGGAGATGCTGAACTATTATAGCAACACAGCTTGAATTGTAGGTTGCAATATAAATTGAGGAGTTCAGCAGGTGGCTTCGTAAACTATTAAAGCTTTGCTGATGCAATTTATAATATCATCTAAATCCCATGATTGTGTCACAAACCTACATGAATTCCATAGTTATTCTGAATCTGTATAAAATCTTACAAGATGACAAACAGACTTTATAAGTTTAAAAATTATCAGTTCTGACACGATGTGCCCTAATATTCAAATAATCGCGTTAAATAAATTTGGGTTCTCTTTATCTCACCAGTGCTTTGACAGGATGCACGATATATTGCATTTCAAACAATGATCTGCTCAACCAAATATTGGGGATGATTTTTAGACACTGAAAAATCTCAAGGACAATTTTACGCTTTTGCAGTGATGGTTGAACCATCCTGCACAGTAAAACGCTGGTCTGAGGTAACATACTAAATATGTGAAATACAGTATTTTGAGGCAATGCCGGAGTTTTGTGCTGGGATGAAGGTGGTCACATCAATCCAAATTCAGCACATGAGCAGTGAGTGGATGGGGAAACAAAACAAACATAAAACTACCTTGATCCATGTCCTGAAGAGCCACCCCAGACATACAGTCTTCCTATTGTGAACTCTTATGAACGGAACACTTCGGTGACCTTACACCAAGGTTTGGGAATCTATGATCCACTTTAACACATTGATTTGGAATCCAGGGTGATGTAGGGGCAAATTCACCATGTCACAAACCCAATACTTAATTGTAACATCCAATTAATTTCCTCAAAACCCTAATTATATTGAGACTTCTCAACGACATGATAAGACGCTATATCAAATACAAGGTTTATTGATATTATTAGTAGTATAAACTGGTAACTGCAAATCAATGTTGAGTTTCAGGGTTCACAATTATGCCTTTTATACAATCAAAACTTCATGATCTACAGCATGAATCATTCATTCTTTGATGTACAGGTAGACCCCGCTTACCGAACGCCTGGTTAACGAAACTTCACTATAACGAAGGTTTCTATTTGTACCACTTCTCCTCACAGATCCTCTCCTCAAACGTTCGTTGTGAGGAGATGCTGGATTTCCTCGAGTCCAAAATTGAGAAAATCCGCTTTGCAGTTTCCTCCCCCCACCACTCCTCCACCTCCGCGCCCTCATTAGCTACCTCAACCCCTACTCACCCCCCATTTCACACTTTCAACCCCACCACCCCGCTTTCAGTCACAAAAACAATTACCTCCATGAAACCCACCACGTGCTCATTGGACCCCATCCCCACCCCCCTCCTCCGCACCCAGCTCCATTTGTTAGCTCCGCTCATTTCTGACACCATTAACCTTTCCCTCTCCTCAGGCACCGTCCCTACCTCCCTTAAAACAGCTACCATCACCCCTATCCTGAAGAAACCCTCCCTTGATGCGTCGCAACCATCAAGCTATCGACCCATCTCCAACATCCCGTTTCTATCCAAGGTCCTTGAAAGAGTGGTTGCCTCCCAGCTCTGCTCTTTCCTTTCAAATCACTCACTCCTTGAACCCCTCCAATCAGGTTTCTGCCCTATCCACAGCACAGAAACTGCCCTGGTTAAGGTCACAAATGACATCCTAACCGCCTGTGACCAGGGCTCCCTCTGCCTCCTCGTCCTCCTTGACCTGTCTGCTGCGTTCGACACAGTCGATCACACCATCCTCCTTCAATGTCTTTCCTCCCACCTCAATCTTCAAGGCACAGTCCTTGACTGGTTCCATTCTTATTTGACCCACCGTTTACATTTTGTTTCTTCCAATGGTTTTTCTTCAAACCCCCGCACAGTTTCCCACTGCGTCCCTCAGGGCTCTGTCCTCGGTCCCCTCCTTTTCACCCTTTACACGCTCCCTCTGGGCGACGTCATCCGCAGACATGGGGTAAATTTCCACATGTATGCGGATGACACCCAGTTGTACCTTTCTGCCTCATCCCTCAACCCCCAGACGATCGATGTTCTGACAGCATGTCTGTCCGACATCGAGTCGTGGACGAGGGACAACTTTTTGCAATTGAACGTGAATAAGACCGAGGCCCTCCTGATTGGCTCAAGCCAGTGCCTCCGCACATCGGGCGCTGCCAGCCTCAATATCCAAGGTTGCACTCTCCACCTCACAAAGCCAATCAGGAACCTCGGCATCATGTTCGATCAAAAACTTTCCTTCCTCCCCCACATCCGCGCCTTGACCGGCACCGCCTATTTCCATCTGCGCAACATTGCCAGGCTCCGTAACTATCTTACCCCCCGTGCTGCCGAAACACTTGTGCACGCATACATCACCTCACGGCTGGACTACGGAAATTCTTTCCTAGTCGGCCTCCCCAGTTCCTCCATTCATAGGCTGCAGGCCATCCAAAACTCTGCAGCCCGTGTACTATCCCGCACCCGCCTCCGCGACCACATAACCCCCACCCTCGCCCGTCTCCACTGGCTCCCCATCCTCCAGAGGATCGAGTTTAAGATCCTCGTCCTCACCTACAAGGCCTTGCACGGCCTTGCCCCATCCTACTTAACCGATCTACTCTCCCCCTACACGCCCACCCGGACCCTCCGTTCAACAGGACTTGGCCTGCTCCAAGCCCCCCGTCCGAACCGCCCCACCATCGGAGGCCGGGCCTTCAGTTTCTCCGCTCCCACCTTATGGAATGCCATCCCTCAATCCCTCCGTTTCGTCTCTTCCCTTTCCTCTTTCAAGGCCGGTTTGAAGACTTTCCTCTTCGATCGTGCCTTTTGTTCCACCCCGAACCCTTTTACCCCCCCTTCGTGTTTCACCCCTTCCTAAACACTCCCCTCCCAGCTCGGGTCACACGCCTCCTGTTCAGCGCCTTGGGACGTCCTCCCGACGTGAAAGGCGCTCTATAAATGTAAATTGTTGTTAACAAAGGCTGCTTTCGCTATAACAAATGTTTACACACACTTTAAATCTCGCGGGCTTCTCGTGCGCAGCTTCTCATGCTTAGCTTCTCTCTGGTTGCCTCAGCAATCCACACTCAGTCTTTAGCGAGCCTCAGTTAAGCAGTGCAGTGCAGCCCCTCCCATATGGGAGCAGCTTAAGCGGCAGGATGCTTCGTGGCTTCAATATTAGTAAGTCAAGGTGGGGGGGGGAGATGAGAGATAGAGAGATAGGGGAAGGGGGATAGAGGGGAAGGGGGATAGAGAGGAGGAAGGGATAGAGAGATAGAGAGATGGGGGGATAGAGAGGAGGGCAGGATAGAGAGGGAGGGGAGGGGGGAATAGAGAGAGAGGGGGGAATAGAGAGGGAGGGGTGCGTAGAGAGATAGAGATGGAGGGAGAATAGAGATAGAGAGGGGGGTAGAGAGAAAGAGAGGAGGGGGGAGTATAGAGAAAGAGAGGAGGGAAGGGGGGAGTAGAGAGAAAGAGGGGAGGTAGAGAGAAAGAGGGGAGGGGGGTAGAGAGAAAGAGAGGAGGGGGAGGAAGAAAGAAGCGCATCCCGAGTCAGGAAATGCCTGGGTCCAGGTTGCGATATTTCAGTGTGGTGACTGTGCAGACCTGGCCTGGAGCAGGTAGGATTGGCGTTTTTATTCCTGCAATTTTTGTCACATTCTGGATTCCGGAACTCCGGACTTTTGGCTGCTCAACCTGTACACAGAAAATGTTAGTGCTAGGAACTAAACTGATTTTAGCGGGGAGGCTCTGGTCGGGACAGAGTTTTGGCTGTCGCCAAATACAGTAATGCAGTTAAACTCTCGCTTAACTAAATTTTCGCTTAACAAAGGGTTTTAAAGTCCCTACCACCATCGTTAAGTGGGGTCTACCTATATATATTTTCTTTATAAATCACACAATCTACAATTAAGATCTCTATGCTACCCAAAGTGATTCATATAATACAAAATATATTATTATCTAAAAATACATTAAACCTTATTTGATTTCCATAAATTGCATACAAAATAATCCTGTATTTAATAATAATCCTTGCATTTGATATAGCGCCTTATCACATAGTCGAGTCTCAAACTTTCACAGTAAATAGTTGTAAAATCCTTTGTGATTTCATTGTAATCTATATTAATTAGTAGTAATAATAATCATTGTATTTGATATCGCGCTTTTCGCATATCCTAGATGTCTCAAAGCACTTCACAGAATATACTATAAAGTGAACTGACTGTACATATGTGGGCGAAGCATGGCAGCCAATTGCACACAGTGGCATCCCACAAACAGTCGTGGATTGAAGTAAGCAATTTATAGTTTTTTTCTCCCCCGAGGGATTATTATCAGGCGTGTGGAGTAAGGAAACTTCCCAAGGTTTCCCCTTGCCTGGAATCGAACCCAGGTCTCTCGCTTGTAAGGCAAGTGCTCTAACCACTGAGCTACAGGACTCCACTCCAATATTAGGTTGTTTCTGATCCATCTCAGGCCACCAAAAGCTGAAAACTGTTTTAGCTGGAAACTAACCGCACAGGTCAAGTCTCCACTGCGATTGCTATGTAAACAATTCAGCCACGCAGTCAGAATTTTATGGATTAGCTATGGTTACTTTCCTATCATTGTGAAACCTCTGGTCTTGTCTTTTGCTCAATAATCTGCAGGAAGCTATCCATATGAGCTCCACCACTTGGCCTCTGTATCGTCACTGTAAATATATAAATGTAAATTGTTGTTGTTGTAAGCTATTAGGAAGTTTATTTACATTTTGCGTTTCCTACATCCAGCAATATGACTGTTCAAGTTATTTTTATCCTGAATTTGACAATGTTTGAGCTTAGTTCATGAAACCTGCAGTCTGAGAAAGAATGACTAATACAAGCAAAGGGCCTTGTATAATATATTCAAACAGAATTTAACTTGAACTCATCCTGAATGCGAAGCTAGCTATTTCTAGATGAAACACCAACACAGATTAGAGACATCATTTGAAGGTACGGGAAAAATAAAATATGGTTCCAATCAGACTTTAC